>JAODAL010018076.1:0-75787 GCA_025379985.1 Phyllomedusa bahiana
TTAAAGAAAACATTTCACCGGAGGCATGGAGTTTAAATTTTTGCAGTGCTGGGTATTTGGATTGCAGCAAATCTACAGAGTCTGTATACTAGCATATACATAACTTATAAGAGCCTTAACTATACAAAAATAAATGTGGCATTCCATACATTAATGCATATAGTACCCAAAAGAAAAGGATAAGCATAATCCAAAGCAAGTTAAAGCATTACTTTATTTGCAAACATGATAAAACAGTAATTACACTAAAACATGATTTGAGATATAAAAGATACAAAAAAGGTGGGAGGCAGACAATAGTAAAAAAAAAAAAAAAAAAAATCATGAATCAATGAATAATAGAATCCTGGAATGTATAGCATACAAACATCATCAATTAATACAAGCCTATGCTCGGTATGTGCATAAATGCACCATACACAGTCCTAGAAAGTGTATATAATAGATAGGGTAACTCTAAATAAACTCACTCAATCATATGTTAAGGAGCAAATAAATTAGTAAAGAGGCCAGAAAACCTGCCGCACCACCCACATGCACGTTACACCACAGCTTTATGAGGAGTCTGTGTCATCTTTACATGGATTTTTTTTTTCATTTTTTCTCCTTTTTGCACTCCTATGAAATTTACACTGACATACATGTGAGGCCTCATGGACATGACAGGGGCAGTGAAGTCCCTCTGGATCTGTAGTAAGGACTTCTGAAGTATAGTATCAGTTTTGTGTATTTTGCATGTATATTTGTGACAGTCGATTGTCAATGAAGCATTTTTAAACAAAAAAAAACCCAGTTCTTGCCAGTGGCCACTGTGCTAAAAAACATTGGGCTGAAGTGGGCTCAGAGCGTGGTGTACACAGGTGCCACCAATAGTTGACTAGCAATTACCAATTTAAAGCCAAAGATGGGTAGTTTGAAAGCAGAACTGTAACAGGAGCGAGTACCTAAAACTCCTGGGGTTTTGGATCCACTGATTGGAGGAACATGTCCATGTACTTGTACTTCACTTTTATGCTTCTGAATGCTCTTTTTTTCATTTGCCAAACCCCATTGGCTTAGGAGTCTGTCAGTGGTTTTCACATTTAAAGAAGACCTGTGACCATTCCTGTCATGTCTGTTTTACAAATTCTTGTAATCCCTATATAATATATAATAATTGTGGAGCATCTTTCTTTAAATCTCTATGTTCTGTGGTTCCCCTTTATTATTCCTAGAAATTAATTACCAATCTGCAAGCTGGGTGTTACAAATTTGGGGTGTGTCCCTGCAGAGTCTGACATTGTCCTGTCAGTGCTGACACAGTGTAGGCATGCCCATTTCAACCTGGAATGGTAACACCCATCTGACAGATTAAGTAATATATTTCCAGAAGGAATAACAGAGGGACAGAACAACACGGAGTTATAAGAGAGTATGCCCCAGAATTATTATTTCACAGGGAACGTAGGTCTAAAAATCCACTTTTTAACTAATATGCAAATGAGCTACATACATGTGCCCATTGGATGGGCCTGATTACCACAAGTGCTCACTTTCTTCTCCATTATCCAAGCCCCAACTCCTTGACAGTCCTAGTAAGAGTGACATTAGACAACAAGTGGGCTGTGAATTAAGGCAAAAGTGTGAAACAAGGAAAGGATAGTGGAGGAGAGAGAGGACACTTGCAGTGATCAGACATACCCAGTGGGCACTTATGGCATATGTGCATGGTAGAAACAAAGTAGATTACTTTCTCTTTGAGCCCATGCTTTATGTAACGGGTTGGTGGATTCGCTGGACCACCACAAGCGTTGATAGTTAAGCCACGCCAGGGAGCGGAGTCTAAGTAGCCCCCGGTATTCACAAGAGCCCGCCACAAAGCGGGATGCACTTGCTGCGGTGTGCGGCTACTAGGTCGCTACCCCTGACATGACTTGCTTGCGATGGCGGCCAGGGTAATGCGTGGTACAGAATCGTAATCCAGAGACGTAGTCGGGGACAGGCAGGAGGTCAGGACGGGCGGCAGAGGTTCGTGGTCAGAGACAGGCAGACGGTCAGGGCAGGCGGCAAACAGGCAAGGTCAGGAATCGTAGCGGAATGGACTGGTACACGGGTAATCAAACGGAACTCCAAACTCTCTCAAGACTTACTAACGCACACCAACAATCTGGCAGAGAGTGCAGGGGGCGTGTACCTTATATAGGACCAGCGGCCGGCAATTGACAAATTACCGGCGCGCTGGCCCTTTAAATCCAGACCAGTCGTCGCGCGCGCCCTAAGCAGCGGGTGCGCGCGCGGCGGCCGGGACAAGCAGAAGCAGGAAGCACAGGAGCGTGGACGGGTAAGTGACTAGGCGCCGGGACCTGGGCAGCAAGGGGCTGGACGCGGGCAGCCACGACACCCGTGCCGGACCCCCATGACAGTACCCCCCCTTTTGGTCTCCCCCTCTTTCTTCGGAATTTAGAGAGGAGGTCAGATGACAGGTTGGCCTCGGGTTCCCACGAACGCTCCTCAGGCCCGAACCCCTTCCAGTCAATCAGAAAGAACCGCTTCCCCCTCACTGTTTTTTCCGCCAGCACCTCCTTGACCTCAAAGATGTTATCAGCGTTGGCCACAGGAGAAGGCGAGACAGATCCACGGGAGAAGCGGTTAAGCACCACAGGCTTGAGGAGAGAAACATGGAAGGTGTTCGGGATATGCAGTAGGAGGCCAGCGGAGCTTGTAGGACACCGGATTCAGTTGCCGAAGTACAACATAAGGGCCCAAATACTTAGAGCCTAACTTATAACTGGGCACCTTGAAACAAATATATTTGGCAGATAACCAAACTCTATCACCCGGCTTAAATATGGGCGGAGGTCTACGGTACCTGTCAGCCTGGACCTTGGTGCGAGCGGAGGCCCGTAGAAGGGCCTGTCGTGTGACTTGCCAGAGTGCCTTGATGTCCCGCACTTGGGCATCCACGGCAGGAACGTGACACGAGGTAGCCAGAGGGAGAGGCGGGCGGGGGTGTAGCCCAAACACAATAAAAAAGGAGAGGCTCCAGCGGACTCCGAGTCTAGGGAATTATACGAGAATTCCGCCCAGGGGAGGAGGTCAGACCAGTTATCCTGACGGGCGGATATGAAATGTCGTAGGTAGGTGCCTAAAACTTGGTTAACCCTCTCTACCTGCCCGTTAGTTTGAGGGTGGTATGCAGACGAGAAGTCTAGCTGAACCTGCAACTGACCACATAGAGCCCGCCAGAATCTCGAAATAAACTGCACCCCCCTATCCAAGACAATATGTAATGGGAGACTGTGTAAGCAAAAAATGTGGTGAAAGAAGTGCTGGGCCAGCTGGGGGGCAGAGGACAACCCGGGCAGAGGAACAAAGTGAGCCATCTTCGAGAATCTATCTGTCACCACCCAAATGACCGTCTTTCCAGAGGAGGCCGGGAGGTTCGTAACAAAGTCCATGGCTACATGCGACCAAGGTCTTTCTGGCACTGGGAGAGGCTGAAGCAGACCCGTGGGTCTGAGACGAGGGACTTTATTACGGGCACAGGGCAAAGGAGGTACAGGTCAGGACAAAGTCTCTAACATTTTGAGCGAGGGTGGGCCACCAATAATAATGAGCGATTAGTTGCAGGAACTTATGGACTCCAGGATGACCAGCTGTTCGTGAGGCATGTCCCCACTTCAGGATACGAGGCCGCATGGCAGGGCGTACGTAGGTCTTCCCAGGACGTAGATGTTGAAGGTCCACGGGGGCCGCCATGAGGAGTCGTTCAGGAGGAATTATGTGTTGCAGAGGCGGCTCCAAGCCCACTGTGTCCGAGGATCTAGAGAGGGCGTCCGCTCTGACGTTCTTCCCAGCTGGCCGAAAGTGAAGAAGAAAATCAAAGCGGGCGAAAAAGAGTGACCACCTGGCTTGCCGAGGATTCAGTGGTTGAGCAGACTGCAGATATAGAAGATTTTTGTGATCGGTGAAGATATCGATGGGGTGGCGAGCTCCCTCCAGCAAGTGTCGCCATTCTTCTAGGGCTAACTTAATGGCCAGTAATTCGCGATCACCAATTGTATAATTCTTTTCAGCTGGGTTGAAGGTTTTTGAGAAGAAGCCGCAAGTACGCAGTTTCCCAGAGGAGGACTTCGAAGGAGAACAGCGCCTGCACCAACTGAGGAGGCGTCCACTTCTAGGACAAATGGACGCTGCGGGTCCGGACGAGATAGAACTGGAGCAGAAGCAAAAGCAGATTTAAGACGATCAAAAGCTTCTTGGGCTTCCAGCGGCCAGGATTTAGGGTTGGCATTTTCTTTGTAAGGGCCACCAGCGGGGCCACGAGCGTGGAAAAATGTGGGACGAACTGTCTGTAATAATTCGCAAACCCCATAAAGCGTTGCATAGAGCGAAGGCCCACTGGTCAAGGCCACTGTAAGACCGCTGACAGCTTCGAGGGATCCATCTGGAGACCCTGATCCAAGACGATGTACCCCAGGAAGGGCAACGAGGTGCGTTCAAACAAGAATTTTTCCAGTTTGGCATATAACTGGTGGTCACGGAGACGTTTGAGCACCTGGTGGACGTGGTGGCGGTGAGTCTCCAGATCAGGCGAGAAGATTAAGATGTCATCAAGGTAGATGATAACACAGACGTAGAGGAGATCACGGAATATCTCTTTGACAAAATTCTGGAACACTGGCGGAGCGTTGCAGAGGCCAAATGGCACGAAGAGATATTAAAAATGGCCATCTCGGGTATTAAAGGCCGTCTTCCATTTGTCGCCTTCACGGATACGAATCAAGTTGTATGCTCCACGTAAATCCAACTTGGAAAATTTTTTTGTGCCAAGCAGGCGATCGAAAAGCTCCGAGATCAGAGGCTGGGGGTATCGATTTTTTATAGTGATTTTGTTAAGTCCCCAATAATCGATACAGGGCCGGAGAGTACCATCTTTCTTTTTGACAAAGAAGAACCCGGCCCCCACAGGCGAGGAAGATTTGTGTATGAAGCCCTTACAGAGATTCTCCTGGATATATTCCGACATCGCCTTAGTCTCCTGGACAGAAAGAGGATAGACTCTGCCTCGGGGAGGAGTAGTACCGGGTTGCAGGTCAATAGATGCGGGGGCAGAGTTTTGGCCTGTCTTTCAGAAAAGACGTCGGCTAGTTCCTGGTACGGAGTGGGCAGACCTGGCAGAGGCTTCGTAGACTTCACCGAGGCAGGCCGTAGAGCTGGATGGAGTACAGCCAGGCATCGCGAGTGGCACGCGGGACCCCAACGGATAATCTCGCCCGTGTTGCAGTCTAAGGTCGGAGCATGGTTTTGCAACCAAGGGAGGCCCAGGAGGATTTCAGAAGAGGACGAGGCAGAACAAGAAGTTTCAGAGTCTTCTTGTGTTCGGCGCCTATCTGCAAAGTGAGGGGCGCAGTGCAGAACTGAATAGCGTCCTTAAGGCATTCGCTACTAATGGAGGAGACAAACATGGGTTTCTGCAGAGGGGTCACCGGGAGACAAAATTTGGACACCAGTGCGTGGCTGACAAAATTTCCAGCGGACCACGAATCAAAGAAAGCGGTGGCTTGAAAGGTGCTGTCCGGCGAAACTCCACATAGTACTGGAATGGTCAGACGGGGAGAGGCCGCTCTGGCACCTAGGGATGCCTGTCCTGCAAGCCCTAGGTGCGAGCGTTTCCCGGGTGCACCGGACAGTCCCCAATGAAGTGGCCAGAACCGGCACTGTAGAAGCACAGCTGTCCCTGACGACGCTGCGAGCGTTCTTCCTGGGTCAGGTGGGCTCTCTCTACCTGCATGGGTTCGTCCTCAGAAACCATTGGCGGAGGAAGTGGAGGTCGTTGGAAAATGGGAGCCAGACGAGGTAGCCGGCGTGATTGGGCGGCCTCCCATTGGAGGCGAAGCTCTTGTTGTCTCTCAGCAAATCGTATATCAATTCGGGTGGCCAATCGAATCAGTTCGTCCAGAGCAGATGGCAGGTCCCGACCAGCGAGCTCGTCTTTAATACGCCCAGAAAGGTCTTGCCAGAAGGTCGCTCAGAGGCTAGGATGCGGAACTGCACGGAGTACTGACCCACGGTAGAGTCGCCCTGACGGAGACGGAGCAGACCTGCGGCAGCGGAGGAGGTTCGGCCAGGTTTCTCGAAGACGGTGCGGAACCCCTGGAGGAAGGTCTGTAGATTTGCCGTCAACGGATCTCCTCGGTCCCATAACAGAGTGGCCCAGGCCAAGGCTTCCCCCGATAAGAGGCTAATTATAAAGGCCACCTTAGCCCGCTCGGTAGGGAATTGATGCCTCTCGATGCCATCTCGATGTGGATGGAGCATTGACTGATGAAGCCACGGCACTTCTTGGGGTCTCCATCATAGCTTGAGGGGAGCGGCATATGCAGAGAAGGTCCCGGTACAGGAGCAGGTAAAGCCATGGCTGCAGGAGCAACTGGTGCTGGCGTGGCGGGAGCAGCCAAAGGCGGAGGTAGACGGGCCGCAAGTTTCTGCATCATGGCCGCGAGCTGGTCAATACACTGGGCGACAGCCGTCGTGACGTTCTGGAGATCGGGCAAAGGTACCCTGGCGGAATCCATGGCCAGATTGTACTGTCACGGGTTGGTGGATTCGCTGGACCACCACAAGTGATGATAGTTAAGCCATGCCAGGGAGCGGAGTCTAAGTAGCCCCGGTATTCTCCAGAGCCCACCGTAAAGCGGGATGGACTTGCTACAGCATGAGGCTACCAGGTCGCTACCCCGGAGATGACTTGCTTGCGATGGCGGCCGGGGTAATACGTGGTACAGAATCGTAATCCAGAGACGTAGTCAGGGACAGGCAGGAGGTCAGGACGGGCTGCAGAGGTTTGTGGTCAGAGACAGGCAGACGGTCAGGGCAGGCGACAAACAGGCAAGGTCAGGAAACGTAGCGGAACAGACAGGTACATGGGTAATCAAACGGAACTCCAAACTCTCTCAAGACTTACTAACGCACACCAACAATCTGGCAGAGAGTGCAGGGAGGCGTGTAACTTATATAGGACCAGCGGCCAGCAATAGACAAATTACCGGCGCGCTGGCCCTTTAAATCCAGACCAGTCGCCCTAAGCAGCGGGTACGCGCGCGGAGGCCGGGACAAGCAGAAGCAGGAAGCATAGAAGCGCGGTCGGGTAAGTGACCAGGCGCCTGGACCTGGGCAGGAAGGGGCTGGATGCGGGTGGCTGTGGCAGCCGCGCCGGAGCGCCTGCGGGCAGGGGGGCGGCCGTGGGGGGCAACGGCACCCGCGCCAGCCCCCATGACACTTTAACTCAATAAAATTATAATTGTCAATGCCTCAAGTTCAGAGTAATTCTTCAACATGTCATCTGATGGAGTTGTAATATGCCATAAATATATTTAGTCAGAAGAGAGCATACATACAAATGTATTATTCTTATCATTGCAATGCTGTTGACCATTTTAATCAAACATAAACAATTGAATACTTTTACAGCAGCCTGAGCACCGATGGTAGCCTGTGTCTAATATAAAGGATACCCAGCTTTACTATAGGATTCTTAAATTGCAGAGGTGTGAGCTTATTGCACATTATCCATATGTTATCCTTAAACTAGATTAATAGTGACAGAATTATACATAAGAGACTATACACCTGCCATAACCTGCGGCCATTACCTATGGAGACATTTAAAGAGGGACAGGTCACAAAACTGCAGTTTATCACTGTCACATAATCTGCAATATGATATTACATTTACTGAAACACATATATTGTATTCTCTACAGTACATATTTTTGCAACATATTACTTAGAAGTATTCTGTATATAAATTGTAATGAGGTCTTCCAAATTGAACATATCCTTTAAAAAAGGCAAAAACTGCAGTGTCTTTGTGAAGTTCTTCTTTAGCTTGCTGCCCCCCATAAAGGAACTATGGCAGGACCACACAGAAACAACTACCACAGAGAAGGAATATAAATTGAGCCCCATATTTCTACTACTGTATTAAATAAGTCTCCGTTAGACAGAGCGTTACAGAGCAATTTCCTCCTATAAATAGGCAGACATTCATTTGCCATTGTTTTCTCTATCTGATTGTGTTCAGAAAAACAGGGGGATTGTAAAAATATCCAATAATACATTTAATACAATGGCTCAGACACATGACTGATGATTTTACGAGTCAGTGACAATGAGGATTAATAACACTGTCCATCAAAAATACTTTTTTGACAGTCAAAAGTCAGAGGTGCAAATACAAAATGACGGATTCTCAGCTTTTGTCAGTTGCAAAATATAGAGGACTTCTCAAAATGGAAAGATATGTTAAATCAAGCTCATTATAGTCACAAGTCATCCAGTCAGCCACTTGTAACTTTAAGAGGCTTGGGGACTGTGGCTCAACGTTTCTAGCATTCCTCACCAGCGTGGAACAATACACAGTGTTGAACAGTGTCATTACATGGTATTCCATAAAGGAGGTTGCTATAATAAACCAAGACAAGACACATAAATGTCCCATGTCTCAAAGTACCCTGGTAAGCTGGTACTTAAAAAAATAAACGGTAAATCTATGTTCAAGGAAACAGACATTAATGCCTTTTTAAAAATGTAGAAAAATATATTTTCTAAAATACATTTTTGTTGGACAAGGTTTTAGTGCTCGTTTTGGTGTTTAGCACTTCATATTCAGGTCAAAGTCAAATTCAAGCGCTTTAATTCACACTCTAGGTTTAGGTTAGGGTTTTTAGACTTTATCAGGGTTAACTTACCTTTCTTTAGCCCTTTATGTCACTTCCACTCCGACATCACTTTTAGCCTAATGTGTCATGAGACTGGAAGGGACGTTAGAGTGATGGCACCGCTGGACCCAAAGGTGAACTAACCCTAAAAAGACCTAAAAATCTTTACCCCAACTTAGGAATAGGGTAAGGGTCATGGTTTGGGGTAAAGACAAAGTAAAACAATTTGGGCTTGGGATGTCCCGAACCTGATTTTTTTTTAAAGGTTTGGTTAAACCAGTGTCAAATCGAACAGGAACAGATTTGTGCAATGCTACTTAGGATGGTTAAAACTTTTAAGTCATTTTCAATTTTTGTTGGAGGATCTTTAGCCCGTACATATCTGCAGTAGGCTTGGAAATCCACCCAATTCTTTTACACTATATAGAGATTTCAGCAATTCTAGCTATATATCTCATTACAATGTGTGACTCCAAGCTTAGTTCTCATAACTCGACTATATGGAGCTTTACTATGACTCATAATATCTCCAATGTCATACTGAGGCATGTAGACTTTCTTTTCCAGATGCACCTTAAAGTTATGTTGTGGAGCCCTTATCTCCATGATATGGTGCTGTATAAAGGTGGTACTGCTTCCCAGTGGGTACTCAGAACACCTATATACTGCCTCTGTGCACATAACTCTGACCTTACTCTAATTAATATTTTAAGTATTTGGATACATCCTGCTGCCCAGTTCATTAAGGTCCCTTATCATATTTCATAATACCTCATACATTGCCCATAGAAACCCATGAACCTATACAGGACTTCTGTGTGACCCAGAAATCCTTATTAATGAAATCACACTGCGGCAGGCTTCATTAGGCATGTTATTCTGGTATGATCCTCTAGATGCATTGATTCTAGGATTGCTACTGTGTTTGAAAATGTTCCTCTTGGCATCAGTCTGACGGGATTCTGTTTGTGTCCTGTTTTTCAACTGAACAGAGAAATGTATCCTGCCACATTTTTATGCCCAGATAGTTTTTATTTAATTTATCTTGTTGAATCCTTCTTTAATGTACTTTTCTTCAATTACTGCTACGTTTACCTCAGATTCATGCATTCTGTTAATATGTTGTGTTTTACCTTTCTTCATAAATAGATACTTTTAAAGAGAGGTCACAATACATATCTGATTGCATTGAATTCCATTTTGTTGCGGATCCTTTTCTTGATGGCACAGAAAAATGTAGCAAGATATGTTTCTCTGTTGTGTCTTCAATAAAATGGACAAAATGGTGAAGCAGGCTGCAAAGCCCTTGCAGCCTGCTGTACCTATCTCTAACATGGCACTTACACAATGTGTTGGTCCTCTGCAACCATGGTGCACATTTTTAAATCAAAATACAAAATAGTAAAAAAAATGGTGCTCACCCGTATGTAAATTCTTTTGCTGTGAACATGGGCTTGTCAAGTCTGAAGTGCATAAGCGTGGTGTGTGAAGTCCTAAGCACATTTTCTCTGTCTATTTTTTATTACCTATGGATTTGAACTAAAGCCCTTAAAATTTTAGCTGATAGTGCCAGATTACCTTTCACTATTACATGCAAATTTTTATATATGGCACAATAATTGCTTTTAAGAAAACACGGGGCATCATGAATGGCTGTAGACATGGCACCTTAAGGTCTATGGTATCTTTCACAAGAGTATATTAAGCATTATGCACTTAAAGGGGTTTTGCCACGAGGTAAAAATGATGTGGGAAGCTTGCAAATGAAATAATAAACATTTTCACCATTCATCATTATTAAAAATTCTGCACCGTTTTTGTCTTAGTTGCTCCTTTAGTGATCCATTGTTTACAGCTCATCTCCAGGGGATACAACCAGGGCTTAGAGCTACTCAGTCCTGGTCGCACATGCTCCGATATCACCTCTCTTCTCAGGAGTGTTCAAACCCCTGGTGCTGTCATTCTACTCCTGTCCTATGTACTCCTTAGTAATTAGTCAAACAGTGCAAATAAATAAAAAGGAAACCTCAATCAGGTATGTGCATTGATAAAGAGAAAAAAAAACGCACAGGTTTGGTTCCTGCAGGGATTTGAACCTAGGACCCTTGTGCCCGGAGGCAAAAGCTTTACCTCTCAGCTACTCACAATGCTTTACATACACAGACCTTTCTTTGACTACAGAGAGGAAAGGCATGTTGATGTCATCTTACTGGGTCACATGATAAGCAATTCAAACAAATCACACACGCCCCCTTCTGAGCACACAGAGCTGAAGAGCTGGATACAGGAGGTATGAAATGAGATCGTGGCAAAATCCCTTTAAAGTCAGGGGCGTAGCTATAGGGGGTGCAGAGGTAGATACTGGGCCTTGCAGCCCGAGAATGCCCTAGCTATATGGGGTACAGAGGTAGGTACTGGGCCCTGCAGCCTGAGGGGGCCAAAGAGCCCTTCTGCCACATCAGGAGCACCAGCATTGTAAGTGGCACATGGTAAATAAGGGGCCCATTTCACTTTTTGCACTTGGGTCCAAGAGCTTCAAGTTATACCTCTGCTTAAAGTATATATAGACATTCCTCTCTCACAATATTCTCTGCTATTTTTTATTGTAAAAAATAAAAACAACAAAATAGTCATTAAAATAATATAGAATTATTAGACTTTACTTGTGCTTATCATCAAAGATGTAGCTTTCCTTTTAGACAATGATGACAATTTACACCCCCTATAAAAGTTTTACGATTACCTCTGAATGAGCATTTTATTTGTCTTTTAAAACATGCAGCAGGTAAAAAAAACTCCCCTAACATCACTGTAAAAACTTCAGCAAAATGCTACATTGGATAACAGCACTTAAAGAGCGCACCCCCAAGTCTCGTCTTTTCAGTCTGTGGAAAGCAAGACGAGCATAACACGAAAATCAATTTTCAAAACTGACAATACTTTCTACAAAGCCTCAGAAACTAATACATTTCCAGTCCTTTTGCATTTCAATAGGACATTACTGACCCCATCTTGTTCTTTGTTGGAATTATTTACAATAACACAAGGGTAGAGCAGCCGCCGTCATAGGAAGACAAGCCGATCTTTTTGTATAATTGAGCAAATAACAATCAGATTTAAATGGCATTGCACCAGTCGGGCAAGATGTAATAAGTTTTTTTCAAATGCGACCATTTTTTCATGCTCCATATGTACACATATATATCATCTTGATTATATCTGCAATCTAAAACAGAAAATTTGACAATGGGGAAAACAGATTGTGTGTTTGGTTTTTTTTGTCTTTTGTTCTGTAGAATCATGAATTTTTCAGCGCCGCTGTCACACTGTATTAGAGATTTGAAACACTCTTTTGGTTTAGCCTGGTAACTTGTTTTGTCTGCAGAGTAGACACTGAGCACTTTGAGAATCTGATCCTATCCGTGTTATTCCTCTCATGTTACATTAGCTAAAAAATGTATTAGATCTGATCCGGCATCCTGCAAAAATACAGAATAACTACAGCAGAGTCCTAGAAAAACAGATACCTCTGAAGATACAATTGCCATCTAGATCTGAAAATTTTCCTGTTAACACTTAGTGGTTGTGAATAAAATGAAAAAGAGAAAGCGTTGTCCTGTGATTGTTTGCAACGTGTTTTAATAAGATCTGTATAGTCAGCACACAAGGGTATATCTGGTTCAGGCAATCACTATTCATAAGTCCTGTTAGGACCCATGGATGTAATGAAAGAAAGCTGACTTTTTTTGAACCCCCATAATCAGCTCTTGATCAGGGGACATGTATTGTTGTCAATGCTTAAAGGGGTTGTCTCACTACATTGATTCCTCTTACCTCAGTCCTGTTTTCTTGGTTTCATTTCTAATTCGGCGGCATGTTCACTGGCTTCCACTAGGCTGCAGTAGAATCCAGGTCTGTAGCTGTAGCAACCAGTGCTGGCAGCCTACGAGGAGAGATCAAACAGGTCTGTAGCTATAGCGACCTGAAGAGCTGATGCAGCCCATACAAGAGGGAATAGCTTGGAATAGGTAGGACACTGTAAATGGACATATGTTGCAAAGTGACTTGTTTTTTGCAAGATCTTTAACATAAAAAGCAATCCTTGTAGGGAGACAACCACTTTAAAGGGGTATTCTCATTTAATTGATTAGCTTTAAACATGTAGCTAAAGGTAAATAAAGGCTATTACCAAATACATTGCTTTTCTGATTTTGCTTCTCTTCTGAGTTAGGAGCAGATCCAATCCCCTGCTTTTGCACATAAGCCTCCCTAGTTACCGACTACCTCTCTTTGCTCTTACAAGCTGCAGCTGTGGTCGAGATGATGACTCACTCCATGCTCTGTTCCTTATCTTGAAAGGCAAGAACTTTTTTACATTACTTACTGACAATTTTTAACTCTTTAGAGCTCTGTAGATTTTTGTACTAAGGTTTACAAACCTCCTACACTCATGTCACTCTCCAGTAATAAAATACAAAAATGTCCTTACCTTCCCACTCAGATCCATTCGGGCAATGATGCCACCGGCCACCTGTCTGGTTCTTCTGTTTACTTCCAGCTCGGGGCAGTCGGCTCGTGATCTGTTTCATACAATAATATTCTACACTTAGGAGTTTCTCGGTGGTGTATGTGGACAACATAAGCCATTATAATAGGAATTCCCAGGACTTCACCGCATTTTTCTTTTCTCAGTGTTTCATCTTTATTGTAAAACATCCATGCAAACACATGGAATACATTTCTGTTCGTCCATCAACCTGTAAGGGACGCCCTAGTCTAACCTTGACTTACCCTGCGTATGCAGGGCAACCGCCCCGACAAAGGGCAACCCCGCACTCCAACCTCTTCCTAAGCTGTACCTAGTAAAACGTATACCAAACAGACAGAAGACAAATTTACAACAAGGAACAGAAGCCACATAAAGAATAATCATATGGGCCGAGGTCAAACCAGGAGTATATGAAGCACCAAGGTACAGAAAGGGAGAGTAACCAGAAAGAAAAGCCAAAATCCAAGAACGAGCCAAGCATTACAACAGAGCAAAACAAAAAGCTAAGACACAAAAGCAATCACCAGCAGGGCCAGGTCAATGGGAAGAGGTTTAAAACTCCCAACTCAGCCAGGGACAGGCTCAAGTACTTAACCCATTAAGCACCAATCCTCACCCTGGCTGAGACTGCAACAAAATCCTTAAAGGGCCAATAGAGCAGTCCTGACCTTTATAACCAACAAAAGCTGATGGACAAACTGAAACACATTCTAAGATGAAGAATTGAGAAAAGGAAAAATGTGGGTGTAGTGCCTGGAATTCCTTTGTATATTGACTCGTAATAAGTGGCTGCTCACTTCTGAACGCTGACATCAGGAAATAGCACGTGACCACTGAATGACTGCTGTACTTTAGAGCCGACTGCCTGAAGCCAGAAGTAAACAGAAGAACAGGGCAGGGGCCGGCACTATCATCTCTGGAATGGAGCTGAGTGGGTATGTATTATTATTATTATTATTATTTTTATGGCAATCCTTTCCCAATTTTAGTTAAAAAAAGCTGGACAGCTCTTTTAAGGAAATTCTGTTTTAGTTTGTGATAACGTGAAAAACACAATTTTACTATCAGGAATGTAAAACAGTCTTGTTCAGTAAGTAACAAGAGAAATCTTAAGTATCTAATGGTGGCAGCAAACTACGATAATACACTGGCTTGGTCAATTTGATATTAAATGTAGTGCAAAGGAATCCTATCAAGGGTTCATTATGTATCCTTGTTTTACTAATTGATTATATGGCACTCAGTCTGTTCCAAAGGTTGCCTCCGATTTTTTTTTCTGAAAACGAAAAATGTAATAAAGTAAATTGTGTCTCAATATTCTGAGGCATACTAAAGAAGAAGCCTTTTGATTCAGAAGTAAATGAGGATCTTACCTTACAGAGCTGCATCTATTACACTAATTACATGTGGTATTTGAAGAACGTTTTGAGTAGATTTCCCCTGTTGATTGAATAGGACCCATCTATGTAATCTAGTAGAACATACAGACATCACATATGGAAAGGGTTATCAACTCCCTCAGTGAACCAATGCTAAAAGATATAAAATAGCCAAAGTTAGAGCATGGTCTTTTCTGCTTTGTAGAAAACAAATACATTTGCGATGTGACACAAAACATTGTTTAATAACTAAACATTCTGGCTTCATGAAGCATAGCTCAGAAACATAAAAGGAAATATGGAATTAAAAATGTTGTGGAAAAATTATGTAATCATCTTGTATTTTATTTTTAAAACAAAATCTGGCACAAATAGGGCATTGCAGATGGCAACTCTTTACCAGCGTGCCCCCCCCCGACATTTGGACTAAATCTCATTCATTCCACACACCACGGTGAATCAAAAGAAGTCCCTGTAACACATCTCACAGAACTCCTTATTGAAGTTCTTTAATCCTTTGCTCTGAGATCTAAGGTGATTGGTGAGCAGTAAACTGCAGCCTATACTGCAGGCCACCCGTGTTATTTCTCAGATCCATGCTGCAGCCACTGATTAGCAGATGGTTGTTGGGACAACCCACTAGTGTCAGGAGAGAATGGACAAGCTGGAGACCCTTATTCTTTTCACCAGTAGAAAATACTGTAAGTTTGGTGGTGATAGAGTCATTTATCAGGACGATAATGCATCTTGCCCCAGAGCAATAAGTGTTAAGGCTTCAGGAAAGGCATATGAACTCAATGACATGGCCAGCAAACAGCCTGGATCTCAATCCGACTGAAAAATTATGGTGAAATTAAAAAAAATGGCTAATGAAGGTCCACAGTCCTGCTAGCTTACTGCTCCTATTACAACCTAGTCAAGTGATCAAGTACCCTAAGGGTGACAAAAAAAAACCCACTACAAAATAATTGACATATTTGGTTTCATCACATCTCTAAAAGTCCAATCTATTAAAATATAACATATAATCTGCATGGTAAGCGCTGTTAAAACAAATATATATTGTAGGAAGGCACAAGTGCGATTGTTGACAGAAGATATGTGTCACCGATGTGTTTGAGGTCGGTAAAATAAAGACCATTTATTCTGGTGTCATTGGCAATAGGCCACTGCCACGGTTTTGTATTGTTGTAGTATGGCAGTAATGCCGTGATCCGGGTCGGGCTTTATTGGAGCAGTCTGTAGAGTTGGGTGGGATGGACTGCTCCCACATTCCGGTGCAGGGCTTACCAGCCCTATATCAGGCCAACAGGCTCAGGTGAAAGGGGTTGTGGTTCCCTTCCTGTCTGAACTGCTCAGTGGAGTGAGCAGTCGTGTGAGAGCCAGAGCTGGGCCTTGATAACTCTGGAATTACTGCAGAGACCTGCACACGGTTTTGTTAACTGTGGGAACCGGCGTACGGTATTGTGACCGATAACACGGACTGTGATTTATGTTTGTTTTGGCTGAAGAAAGCCCTGCTGTTTATTTTCTGGATTATATGACCGATGCCAATAAATCCTGCAGTGTTGCACATTAAAGGACTGCCTCCGTTTGAGCTAATTCCCACAATTGGTGTCTTGGATGTGGGCAACATCCTGGAATAAGAGGCTGCATGTCCTGGATTAAGGCAGCTGCTACTCTTAAAAACCAAACAGGCGAAATGGAGGAGCTGCTGAAGCACCTGGTGCAGGTCAGCACCCAACAGCAACAGGCCCATGCTGAGTCTGTGCGGTCACAGCAGGAGACCAACCAGCTCTTAATCAGGCAGATGGCCATCATGGTGGAATTTATTTGGAAGAAGGTGACATAACTACTCACCTCTGTATATCACCCCCAGACAGATGGTTTAGTGGAACGTTTCAACAAGACCTTAAAGGCCATGTAGAAGAAGGTAATCGAGAAGAATGGCCAAGATTGGGACTACCTTTTACCTTATCTGTTGTTTTCTACTAGAGAGGTTCCACAAGCCTCCATGGGGTTCTCCCCTTTTGAATTACTTTATGGCAGACATCCGAGGGGTCTATTAGATATTGCCAAGGAGACCTGGGAGAGCGAAGTCACGCCCTATAAAAGTGTCGTGGAGCACGTGACCCAGTTACAGGAGCGAATAGCTCATGTACTCCCAATTGTTAAAGAGCATCTCTTACAGGCGCAGGAGGCGCAAGCTAGAGTCAGCCCGAGTGAGGCAGTTTAGTCCTGGGGATCGGGTCCGGGTCTCAGTACCCACAGTGGAGAGCAAGTTCCTGGCGAAATGGCAAGGTCCCTACAAGGTAGTTGAGAAGGTGGGGGATGTCAAGTATAGGGTCCACCAGCCCGATAGAAGGAAGCCCTATCAAATATATCATATTAACTTGCTCAAGCCTTGGAAAGATAAGGACCCCCCGGAGGCTTCTTGCTTGTTGTCCCAAACAGAGTCTGCAATAGAGGAGGTAAAGATCGCAGAGACCCTGTCCCCTTCTCAAACCCAACAGTGCAGGCAGCTGTTACAAAAGAATAGGGACTTGTTCACAGAGGCCCCAGGACTAACCCATGCTGTGGAGCATGAGATTGTGACCAAGCCTCATGTGAGAGTGAGCTTAAAACACTATAGGATTCCCGAGGCCCGAAGACAAATCGTGGCCTAAGAGCTGCAAAGGATGTTAAGATTAGGAGTGATAGAGGAATCGAAAAGCGGATGGTCCAGTCCCATCATGTTAGTCCCAAAGCCCATCGGTGAGTGGCGGTTCTGTAATGATTACCGCAAGCTCAAAGAAGTATCAAAGGTGGATGCATACCCTATGCCCCAGGTGGATGCTCTTATTGAGAGGCTAGTGCCAGCCCGATATATCACCACCCCTAGACCTTTCCCCCAAAGGGGTTTTGGGCAAAAATTCCCCTAGCCGGGGGAACCCCCGGGAAAAGATGGCTTTTTCCCCCACCCCAAAGAAGGGCCCCTTCCAAAAATAAAAGAAATCCGGGTTTGGGGTGGCACGGGGCCCCCCCCAAATTTTCCGGGAGGGCCGGGGGCAGGATTTTTGGGTTCCCCACGGGGTATGCGTCAGTTTTTTTAAATGGGAAGAAAATTTTGAGTCACCTCACCTCCCCCTTTTTTTCGGGAATGAAAAGCGGGTTTTGGGCCCAAAAATTCGCCCCGGGGTCCCTGCCCCAGTTGCCCAGGATAAAAAAGTTTAGGTTTCAATACAAAAAATAGACCCAGCAAAGAAAAGCAAAAGGGTTAAAGTAAAAATTTAATAAAACACCAATTTTTTCAAGCCCAAAAGGAAACAGTTGAAAAAATCCCCCGTAAAACGGGTGACAGAAAAAAAAACCCACTGACCCCTTGACACAAAAAACCCGCCGCCCACCTTTTTCGGGCACACTTTCCCCTTTTTTACTCTTTTGGCATATTTTAAAAAACGGGGCACAATGTTTTAAACTATATCCCAAATAAACCAAAATTAAAAACTTAATTAAAATAAAATCTTTCTCTTTACCTGTAGGGAAAAGGGCATCACCCAAAGGGCAAGTCCCGAGCTTGCGCAATGCCCCAAAATTCACACAACCCTTTGGTGCCCCATGATCACCAAAAAAGAACCCCCAACTTTTGATTCTGGTCCCCGGGCCCCAGGGCCCTTTTCGACGTAAGCCGGGGTTTTTTGACATAGTTTTTAAACTTTTGTTTTCCCACTGGGTGTAAACCCTGGGTTTTCTTTTCCCCCCTGTTTATTTTTTGATTGATTCCTGACCAAAACGCCTAGGGCCGGGAATTTTCCCAGCAACTTCCACGGGTTAACCTGGCCCCTTTTTGATCCGGGTTAAATTTGCCCGCTCAAACCCTTCCTATCTGGTTTTTCTTTTCCCTTCCCTCCAAATTCCTTTTGGGCCCCTTAGTTTCTCCCTGGAAGGTATTTAAGGGCCCCCTTCTGTCTCCTCTTCTTTTCCGGGTTTACTGGCCCCTTTTCTTTTCTGTACTTACCAAATCTTTTTCCGTGCCCCCCTTTTTTTTCCTTTTATTTTGTTTTTGGATCAGGGTTTATTTCTTTCCTTCCCTTTCCCTTTTCCCTTTTTTACCGCGTTCCCAAATATTTTCCCAATTTGGCTTGTTTAAACCTTTTCCCAAAATTGGGTTTTTGTATTGTTTTGTCTGCGTCTTTTTTTTTTTAACATTTATTCGGGTTAATATTGCTCATTTCTTCTTTTTTGGGGCCGACCTATTAAGGGAGTGGGGCCCCACCCCAAAAAAAAAAAAAAGGAAAGGGGACAGGGGGTTGGGGACCAGTGTCAGGGCCCACACTGTTTTGGTCTGTTCTTTGCGCCCCCCCTTTGACAGGCCCCCTTAAAAATTAAAACCCAGCCCATACCCAATTTCCAATTTCTCCCGGCGTTTCCAATATGATTCCCGGGCCCTTTTCGGTCACTGACGTTTTTGGACTTTTGGGGGCAACTCAGCTTCAGGGCATGGCGGGGCTTTTTAAATCAAGTCCCCGCAGCGTTTTGGATACCATAACTAACCCCGGGGCCCCCCCGGCCCTTTCCCGCCCCGTCTGTGTCCCCCCTTTTGCCCCTATTTTTGTGGATCCTAACGCCCCGTTATAAATCTAAATCTTTTTACCTACCCCGTTTTTGATGGAACCTTTTGACGGGTTTCCCGGGAACCTTCAGGGAATCTTGAAAGTTTTTTTTTTCCGCTTAAATTATTTTTCCCACTGAGGCTGAAAAAAAGTGGAAAGTTGTTGGTTTTTTCTCCCCCCGGGGGCCCCCACCTAAAAGGTTTGGGGGAAATTACCCTATACCTCTGGAAGCACCTGAGTGGATCAGTGGCCCAAATTTTTTTTTTAGCTTTAGGTCGGGTTTAAGATAAACCCCAAACCGGGTTGCTTTGGCCGAGGCCCATTTGCTATCTAATTTACAGGGCCAACCCTTTTCCCGCCGAAGAATTTTCTGTTCTGAGTTTTCCCCCAAAGGGCACCCCTTACTTTGGGGACTACCAACCCCCTGAAAGACCCTTTTCAGACAAGGGCTGTTTGGATGTTTGGGAAAAAATGCCCATGGTCAGTTTACCCCCAACCCCCCCAGACGCTTTAAATGACTTTATAACCCCTGGCTGTTCCCTTTTACAGAAGATTAAGGAGAGACTCAGGAAAAAAAAAAAGGGGGGTCCCCTGGTTTTGTCAAGGGGGAACTTTTCCCCTACAACCCCCTTTCCCACCTTCTTTAAAAAAAATTTTCCTCTTCCACCCTTTTGTCACCCCCTTCCCCTCAGTTTTTCTGGAAAGAAACCCCTGGTTGGGGTTTGGGTTTTCCCCCATCTGCTTTCCCCCCAAGGGAGGAACACCGGTTGGGGAACGCTTTGTGCCTCTATTTGTGGGAAACCTGACCATTTTTCCTGAGAAAAACTGTCCGATTTTAAACCCAAATCAACCCCCAAAAGGAAATCAAACTCGGAGGGGATTTCCAGGGAAAAGGGAAAAACCCCCCGGATGGGGAAAAAAAAGGGGTCCCTCCTAATGTAAATAACAAAAATTTTTTTACCCGAAACCTTTTTTTTTCTAGTTCCAAGAAATCTTTTCCTGTAATTGCCATGAATTTATTCGGGTTTCTGCTTTCCATTTTTAAAACTATGGTTTTTTTGCAAAAACCCCTTTTTGGGGTTTTTCTTGTTCCTCCCGTGTTCTCCCTTTTGGGTTTTTAGGTGTAATTTTTAACCCCTAACCCCAAAAAAAGAAAAAAATTTTTGAAACCCCAGGGGGTCACTTTGAATGTTGGAGTTTCGCATCCCGAAAAAAATTTTGTTTTTTGTCCCTGGGGAAACCGCTGCAAGGGGTTTTTCTTGGGTTTTTCCTTTTGGGTCCGCCCCCATAAAACCTGTTTTCGGGCTGGGGGACCACTGAGTTGATCAAAAAGGGGTGACCACATGGTTTTCCCTTCAAAAGTGGTCCATCCCCTTTGGGGTGTGCGGATTAATGCCCCAGAATGTCAAATGTAATTTTTCTGAATTCAATTTTTCCCTTTTTGGGGGAAAGTTGCCGATAATTTGGGCTCCCACCCCCCCCTATGATGGCGCACAAAACCTCATTCCTGGGGCAAAGCTCCCAAATTGTTCTTCCCCGAACGAGGGAAACTTTTCATCATATATTGAGGAAAAAATGTAAAAATTTCCCTTTTAAAAACCCGGTTAAAAACAGTTGCAACCCTTTATTTTTTAAAACCAGTGTCTTTTTTTCTGCCGACTCAGCAATTTCGCTTCTTTTGACTGTTTTCCCCCTTTTTCCCGTAGGATGATTTTCCCCCTCGGGAAAATTTTGCAGTGCAGGTGAAAAAACTAAAAAGAAACCGCCGTTAACACTGTGCCAGTTTTGGGCTAGGGGGTTTCCTTTTGACCCCTAAAAAACGCCCCAAAAAAAAATCAAAAAACCTAGTAAAAACCCCGAACCGGGCCAAAGTAGTCCCCCCTCCCCATTCCCCCAACTTCAAAAAAATTCCCCCCCAAACTGGGGAAAAGGGAAAAATTTTAACCCGCCTTTCTGCTAAAAATAGAGGGGCGTTGAAGGGGCCCCCGGGGGCCCCCCCTAAAGGGGGGGGGGCTGTCATGATCATCCAGAAAAAAACCCCAGCTTTGAGTTTTTGGGGCGCCGGCCCCCGGCCGTTTTCGACGTTTAGCCCCTTGGTTTTTTTACATAGTTTTTTACATTTGGTTCACAATGTGAACTGGGTTTCTTCCCTGCAAACTTTTTTTTATTCCGACCGACGCCTAGGCCAGGAATCTTCCAGCACTCCACGGGTTACCTGGCTCCTTGTCCGGTGATTTACAGCTCTACCTTTCCCATCTGGTCTTTCGTTTCTTTCCCCCTATTGCCTTTTCCTTAGTTCTCCTGGAAGGGATTTTAAACTCTTCGTCTCCCTCTTTTTCTGGTTATACTGGTCCTTTTCTGTCTGTACTTTCCGACCTATTCTGTGCCTCCCTGGGTTAAACCCCCTTACTTTTCTTGGATCCCCGTTTATTCTTTTGCCTTCTGACTTTTTTACCCCCCCCTTCCCCCCTATTAAACCCACTTTGGGTTTCTTTGACGTTCCCCCTATTGTGTTTTTTTATTTTTTTTGTCTGCGTCTTGTTTTTTTACACTATTACAGTAATTGTCTCAGTCTTCTGGTTGGGGCCGACCTATTAAGTGAGTCGGGCACCCCAAAATGCAGGGAACAGGGGGTTGGACATTGTCAGGGCCTCACACTGTCTGTGTCTGTCGAGCGCCCCTGACAGGTCCCTACATTATAAACAGCCCATACCCAATGTCAACTCTCCCGGCGATTCAATATGAGTACCAGCCTTCGGTCCTGATCGCTTGGACTATTTGGCAACTCAGCTTCAGGGCAAGTGCGGGGCTATTAATCAATCTCGCACGTCTGGATACCATAACTAAACCCGGAACCCGGACTTTCTTCCTGCCCCCTGTGTCCCTACCTGCCCTATAGTTTGTGGATCCTAACGACCGTTATAAATCAAAGATTGCTTCTACCTGACCCGCTTTGATGGGAATCCTGACAGGTTCCAACCTTCATGGAATCTTGTAAGTTTATTTTTCGCTTTCAAATTATTTTCCCACTGATGCTGAAAGAGTGGACGTTGTTGTGTCTCTCCTCAGGGCCCACCTCAGGATTGGGCATTAGCTAATACCTTCTTGCTGCTTTAAAAAATTCTCTCTATTCCAAAAACCTGTAATGAACTCGGATTATAATTATGTTTCTCTATAACATGTTTAGCCACATGGGATTTAGTACGTAAGGATGTAGCAGTTACATCATTCAGATGTTTCTAGGTATCTTCCTTTAGCTTGGCTGATGGTTTGAACCTATGACATAATGTTTACACACAATTGTACATCTTAATGCATACACCACACATGTGGTGTGCAATTAATAAATTGCTTAATATATTATGAATTGTCCCGTTTTCCCGGATTTAGAATTTTTAACAGGGATTGGCTATTTTACAAACATTTTACAATGGCCAGAAGCCACAGACATTTATAAAATCCCTTATGATGTAACCAAGTTTGTTTGGGTTTATTTCACTAATCATGAGAGGATAAAATATGGCCTAAGTTTTAGATTTTTTAGAAATCTATTTACAACCCTGTGATAAGATTTTATCAAATCTCGTCCTCTTTATACAGGGGCAAGTGAGCACGTATGATTTACAAAATTGTTTTTACTGTTGGCTAAATTTTCAACACCAAATAGGTGGTGAGACAGTTCCCTTTTCCTTTCTGTTTCATTAATTTTGTAGTTGACGTCTACTAATGATCTCCATTCCGTGATTTTTGTGATACAATTTTTGATGCTCTATCAAATGTCCATTGTGGATAACCTCTAATTTTGAGTCTCTTGTATTTGCTGTTCCTCAATGAGGTAAGACGATGGATCTGTGCAATTTCCGTTTTGCACGAAACATCACTCCCCACAGGAATCCGCTTTGTGTGTGTGACGTGATGAAAGCTTCGGTAATCAATAATCGTATAGCCTGATAAAGGCTTGCGATATGAAGGACTTGCTACTCTACCTCTCATTTTCTCTTCCTATAGGAAAAGATCCAGAAAGGAGAATTTCGATCCATCCACGAAAACGTAAAATTATTAAATTAAATAAATTGTGATTCAAATATTCCACAAAGGCAAGGCTCCGGCAAATACAAATCTCCCCCCCAAATGATAAAGGAGGTTCTATCGATCTATCTGCCGTACCATACCCATTGACCTGGAAAATGATTATCTAAAGAGAATATGAAATGTACTCACCACATGGACCTTTACCAGATATGCCACTGTGGGCTGAAAATTTCGCCCCCATGGACAAACTCCTCCTGGAGCTGCAAATAAATTCATCATCAAAGGAAAAAGTTATGCGTATTAGAACGCTAGTAATGGACAGATTATATTGAATAGATCTGAGAATAATTACTATAATTGTTTTAGATGAAATACAAGCTAAAAGTGCTATTATGGGGATGGAAGTATATAACGAGGTGACATCACAAGTTACCCAGGACCACTGTCGTTGCCAAATCTTGCCTTCTAAATTTTGTAGGACATCTGCTGTATCTCTTAAGTATCCAGGGACCCTTTGTACCAGTGGCTGTAGAACCCCATCAAGCCACTGGCACATACGTAAATCCGAGCAGGACCCTATGCCTGATACAATCGGGCGCATCGGCAAGGTTTTTGTATATTTTTTATGGACTTTAGGGAGTCCATATAGTATTGGAACTACAGGATGTTCTACTATAATGAACTCTTTTTGTTTCTCAGTAATTATACCCAAATCACAACCTTCCTGTACTAGCTGATTAAATTCCCCCTGATATCTAGATGTAGGATTGCTAGAAAGTTTGCGGTATATAGTATTATCCTTTAACATGGCAAGCATATATGATCTATAGTCAGAGAGGTTCATAACAAAAACGGCTCCCCCTTTGTCTCCATCTCCACTATAATCTCATTATGAATGTTTTAAGCTCATTCAAGAGTCTTATTTTGAAGATTGAGGACAATTAGAATCGTGGGGACGTGACATTTGATGGAAACGTTGTCATATAATTTTTTTAGGTCACGCTCAAAACCTCCATTTGAAACCTGTCCATGGATGACGACCTTGACTGGATTGGAAAAAAAGTATGGATGGTAATTCCTCAGCCGAGCTACTTGTAGATATACAAGGAGAAATTGGATCAATATCAATTTTAATTCCTCTAAATTTAGTAACGTTAACTGCTCCACAAAAAATTGTTTAGAAAATTGATTGTGAATAATTGTATCCTCCTGTGATGTCACCTCGTTATATACTTCCATCCCACATCAAATAGCACTTTTAGCTCTAGAATTTCATCTAAAACAATATAGTAATTATTCTACAGATCTCATTTCCATATACTCTGTCTGTTACTAGCTTTCTAATGAGCAGAACATTTTTTTTCCTATGAATTGGAGACATTTATTTGCAACTCACAGAGTGTCAATGTGGGGTGAAATTTTTGCCCTCCTTGGCAAATCTGGTAATGACATGGTGGGATTACATTTCATATTCTCTTTAGATAATCCATTTTTCCCATCACTGTATAGTACGGCAGATACATCCATGAACCTCCTATCATTTTTGGGGGGGGTGAAGTATCTGCCGTGCTGGCCTTTTGGAATATTGGAATCACAATTTTATTTAATTTAAAAATTACGTTGTTCGTGGCTGGTCTAAATTTCCTTTCAGGTTTACCTCTAAGAGGAAGAGAAAATGAGAGAGGTAGCAAGTCGTCGACATATCGCAAAGCCTTTATCAGGCAATCGAATATTGCATTAGCAGAAGCCTTCATCCCACTCCCACACAGCAGGTACACAAAGTGATCCTGTGGGAGAGATGTTTTCGTGCAAAACGAAAATGGCACAGATCCATTGCTTAACCACAGATTTGAGAAACAGCAAATACAAAAGAGACACAAAAATCAGAGGTGTATCCACAATGACATTAGATAGAGCATCAAAAATTGTAGTCACAAAAATCACGGAATGAGAACATTAGTAGACGTCACACAAAAATAAAGAAACCGAAGGAAAAAGGGAACTGTCTCACCCCCCCTATTTGGTGTTAAAATTTAGCCAACAGTACAAACAAATATGTGTACATCATACTGCTCACGTTGCCCCTGTTTAAAAAGACGAGATTTTTGAATAAAAACTATCACAGGTTGTAATATAGTTTTCTAAAAAATCTACAAACCTTTAGGCAATTTTTATCCTCTCAGATTTAGTGACAAACCCAAACAAACTTGGTACTACATCATAAGGGATTTTATAAATGTGACTCTGGCCAATGTAAAAATGGTAAAAATAGCCAATCCCTGTAAAAATTTCCCTAAATCCGGAAACGGACAAATTCATAATATTTTTAAGCAATTTATTAATTGCAACAACCACAAGTGTGGTTTGAATGCAATAAAATGACAAATTTGTAACAAAGACTGTACATAGTTCAACCATCCAGAAAGCAAAGTAAGAATACTAAACATCTGAATGAGTAACTGCTACTCAAAGTACTAAATCTAAAGGTGGCCTAAACATGTTATAGAGAAACCATAATTATGATCCGAGTTCATTACCGTTTGTGGAATAGAGAAATTTTTACAGCCAGCAAGGGGGGAGGGAGGGGGGGGATGTGAAAAAGTTACGGGAATAGAGATGCAATGTGGCTTTTCTTCTCTTTTAAACACTACGAATTTCCAAAAGGGTTAAATTTTAAAGAGAGAAACATTATGTTACTACTAAGGATTTTTCATTATGTGTATTTGTTACTTATTAGTAGCCCATGTGATAGGAATACTTCAAAATAACACAGGGTAATGAAATGTACATAGAATGCTAATCGCCTTCCTTGTGAATTGCTTTCCTTCCCTTGTCCCCTCTTTGATTGTTTTCATTTTTTTCCTTTTAATATATGAGTATTAGATTGGCTTACTTGTAACTATCCTATGCTGTCTTCAGTCAACAACATGTTTTGATCTTAGGTCCGCCGTTTCTAAGTCCCTTTTGTATTATTTGGCGCATGTCCACTTTATGCCCTTACCAGCTTGTGGTTAAATTATGAGCATGCGGCATGCTACGGAAACTTGCCATTTGGGTGAATGAACCATCCGGTCATCTGACCGACTGCAAGTACGACACAACAAGTCGTTCGGCGTTCCTAGGTGTTTATGACAAATCCATACAGGTAAGAAGAATGATTTTATGTATTAAAGTTTTTAATTGGTGATAGTATTAGCTAAGACAAGTTCTGTTTAACTATGATAGTAAGGGGCAAGAGGGCCCAAACGGTCGGGGGATTTTTGTGTCCTGGGGTTGCGTTTTTTTTTTTTAACCCCCGTTCACGAGGATTTTTTACAATTTTTGGCCTAGGGGCATGAATAAATTGGTGTTTTTATATTTTCACATTCCCTTATGCGCAAATGGGATAATTATGCGTCTTCCTGGGTCCCTTTTTGATTGAACCCAATATGCTCAGCTTATGGATTTATTGGATTTTTTTTTAGCCCCGATTGGGGGAGTCACCCTTTAGAAAAGGGCCAGGTGTTGGTGCCTAAGGAAAGGGGGTTTTACTTAATCCCCCAAGTGCACCCCAAATGGAAAGGGGGATACTTTGGGGTATATGTGGGAAGAGGGGTGATAAAAACCCCAAAATAATAAGACGAAGCCCCTTAAACTCCCCCCCCCCCCTTCCTGTCTGAATGTCAGTGGAAAAAAGCCGTGTGGAGCCAGGTGGCCTTGATAATTGGGAAATAGCGAGAATGAACGGGTTTTTTTAACCCCGGGGAACGGCGACGGTATTGTGATGATAACACGGACTGTATTTTTGTTTGTTTTTGGCGAAGAAAACCCCCTTGTTTATTTTCTGGATTATAGAAAAATTTTTATATATAAATTTTTATTTTTATAATATATTTGTTGTGTGGTATTGCGCCTTTTTTTCCCCTACGTTATTTGGCCCCTACCCCTTTTTTCAAAGATAAATTTGAAATTTTTGTATCTAATCATTAAAAAAAAATAAGAAAAAAACAATTGAAGACTAAAATAATGAAAAATAAATATTTTTTTAAATAAAAATACATGATATCTGTATCTCAATAACAAGGGGTATGAGGCCTTTTTAACACAAATTTCAAATGAAGTTCAAGGCCATACAGTAGGCAGATGTGTACTGAATGGTCCCCCGAACATGAATTGTCAGCCTCATGCTGGAAAAAGCGAGCACCATGGAGGCAAATAAAATTCCCGCCGACAGGCACCCTTTTTGGAACCATAAAAAGTTCACAAAAGTGTTTAATTGATGCAGTTGCAAAAAAAACATTCTCCCGGGGAACTGGAGTGAAGAGTCAACAAAAGCGAACTCTGTACCCACTTTTACATCCGTACCGGTCTCATAATCACGGACATAGTTACATAGGGCACAGGCCGCTTTTATTACTAAATCCACCGTGTCCTCCTTTTACCTGTAATGCTCCTGTGAAAGCTCTCCCCTTACTAGTCAAGATTCCAAAGGTGCATTCTGCGAATTTTCGTGCATGGCTTAAGCTGGGATTTAAACCTGCCTCTGCACATCCAGTGTCCTCTAAGGGGATGGCCGCAGCATGTTGTTCATCAATGGGAATACCTCATCTGCGACCAACACAAAGGGCAGTGGAGCCTTTGGGGGGCTTGGTGGTTTGAGGCAGTGGTCTGGAAGGTGATATTGGGAGATGATCTTGCAGCACTGTACAATCGAAATTTGATGTTAGCCCCTTGTACTGTCATAAGCGCCACATTTGATCACCACAAACTTGCATTGTGCATCAGATGACCACACTTAAGGACACACCTGTAAATAACCATTCTTGTAGTTATAATAAACTACATATCCTGATTGCGGTGGCTGCTGAATCTGCATGTGCTTTCCATCGACAGCACCCTACAGCAATCTGTAGCCAAATCTCCAAGGTGGGCTAAGCATCACAATTGGTTGTAAATGCTGCCAGATCATCTCACACGTTTGCACCACGATGTTGCCAACAGTGGACTTCCCAACACTGAACTGGAGGTGTAATGAAGCGGCGCTCTACCCAGTTATGAGAAACTTAAATTTTTATTTTTTTTTAAATTAAAAATTGACATTGTGAAGGTGTGGCCCAACAATCTCTAGTAGTTTATCAAAGGTCTTAGTATACATCCTTCTAAACTGTAAAATTTTTCAGGAAACCTATGGAAATGTGAACAAAGTCAATTATAATAATACACACAATCATTTCAACAATAAGTAAGCACTAAGAGGCAAATTATTTAATGCAAGAAATATATATATATATATATATATATATATGTGTGTGTGTGTATATATTGCCTTCTCAGTTCTGAGTACAATTGACCAATGTGTACTCTGTCGTAACGCAGCTCATTAAATGGGTGCACCCAGTAGCGACGCTTTTCTGCAGCCTATATGGACAATCAAAATTAGAGGATTTTACTGATTAAATTCATATGACTGCATAATTTAAAATAATGCACAAGTGGGATGTATGTACCCTTCTACTCAGACGACGAACCAAGACGTTAAACAGCACAGCCACCAATACTTTTCTCGTCGGCGTATGTTAATCCGTGTTAACTCTGCTTCCACAGGTTGCTGATCCTCATCATTATTGGAATCCGAAGTTGCAATTGGAAGCACACAACTCATTTTTCACGAGATTTTAAAAAGATGACTGGAGCAGACAAAGAACACATCTGGCTGCAATGTAACCAAAATGCCCACTGCAAGCTTGGGGAGTGGCCACTTGGTGGATTAATAAAAATCACATGCTTTCTTGCACCAATTATAAATGCATTGCACTCACTACACTTTTTCTGCTGAAATACAGCCCAAAACCATCTGAAATCTGTCGTAAATCAGAGCACAAATCAGTGACAAAAATGAAAACCGACTAAAAAACATCCGGTTTCTGTGTCAAAATCAGTACAAAATACTCGTCGGACAAATGGTTTTGCTGTTCACAAAAACAACAGTATTTGGTCCTTTGCTGTGTTGTCCTACCCTTAGACTGTCTAGTCTAAGTTCACACAGTCTGGTATTAGACAGTTCTGATAAATCTGCCCCAGTATGTCATTTGTACTACAGGTGAACTTAGTAAATAGGAAACCCCCCAAAAATTAGATAACTGCTTTTTTTCCTCTTTACACACATAAATATTTCTGCATTGTACTGTGGCTTTTCTACATATTGGTGTGAACTGGTTCTTTTCCAATGTGCAGTTGTTTACTAGGCAGTTGACCCCTCTCATGAATGGGTATGTGAGCAATTGTTCATAAGTGAGCTGCACCTGTGCAATTTTTCCCAAGTAGCACTGGGGCTTAAATTACCTCCTACTGGGAATGTTTTTTGTTTAGCTATGTAGCTGGGATTATGGCCATCTGTCTATGTCTATGGTATACAAGCGATTGTACCCCGTAGAGATGCGAAAAAAATTCTGAAAAATAAAATTTAGAAAAATATTAAAAACAGTAAATTTTCCCATTTTACATATAAAGAAAACAAAAAAAAACAATAAAAAAGAGCTAAGTGTGGGAGCCAAGTCCAACCTATTTACAGTATCTCACAAAAGGGAGTACACCTTAGCCATCAATGTCTAAACCGCTGGCAACAAAAGTGAGTACACTCTTAAGTGAAAATGGACATATTGGGGGACATGTATGAAATCTGTCTTGGTCTAAGACTTTTTTTGTTGCCTAATGCAACCAATCAGAGCACCCCCTTCATTTTTACAGAGCACTATATGAAATGAAAGGGGAGCTCTGATTGGTTCTATGGGTAGCAAGAAAAGTCTTAGACCAAGACAGTTTTCATACATGTGGCCCATTGTTTCCAATTTGCCATTTTCCCTCCACAGTGTCATGTGACTCATTAGTGTTACAAGGTCTCAGGTGTGAATGGGGAACAGGGGTGTTAAATTTGGTGTTATAATTCTCACACTCAAATTGGTCACTGTAAGTTCAACATAGCACCTGTCTGAGGCAAAAACCTGTCTGAGGATCTAAAAAAATAGCTATTAGTCTACATAAAGATGGCCAAGGCTATAGGAAGATTGCCAAGACCCTGAAGGTGAGCTGCAGCATTTAGTCCAAGACCATACAGCGATTTAACACGAAAGGTTACATTTAGAACAGGCCGTACCATTGACAAAGAAGCTGACTGCATGTACTCAGCGTCATATCCAGAGATAAGTGCTATCAAAATTGCTGTAAAAGGTACAAACGTGAGGGGTCACCCTTTCAGTGCTCAGACCATACGCCACACACTGCATCAAATTAGTCTGCATGCCTGTCATCCCAGAAGGAAGCCTCTTCTAAACATGATGCACAAGAAGGCTCGCAACCAGCTTTCTGAAGACAAGCAGACTAAAGACATGGATTACTGGAACTATATCCTGTGCTTTGATGAGACAAAGAGAAACTTGGTTAAGAAGGTGTCAAGCGTGTGTGGCAGCAACCAGGTGTTGCGTACAAAGACAAGTGTATCTTGCATGGTGGTGGGAGTGTCAAAGTTTGGGGGTGCTTGAGTGCTGCCGGCTGTGGGGAGTTACAGTTCATTGAGGGAACCATGAATGCCAACATGTACTGTGACTTACTGAAGCAGCGCATGATCCCCTCCTGTCAGAAACTGGGACGCAAGGCAGTATTCCAACATGATAACCCCCAAACACACCTCCAAGATGACCACTGCCTTGTTAAAAAAATTAGGGTAAAAGTGCTGGACTGGCCAAACATGTCTCCAGACCTAAACCCTATTGAACATCTGTGGAGCATTCTCAAATGGAAGGTGGAGGAGCGCAAGGTTTCTAACATGCGCCAGCTGCGTGACGTCGTCATGGAGGAGTGGAAGAGGATTCCAGTGACTGCAACCTGTGAAACTCTAGTGAACTCAATGCCCAAGAGAGTTAAGGCTGTGCTGGAAAATAAGTGGCACAATTTGTCCATTTTCACTTAGGGGTGTACTCACTTTTGTTGCCAGCGGTTTGGACATTAATGGCTGTATGTTGAGTTATTTTTAGGACACGTGAAATTTACACTGTTATACACGCTGTACACTGACTACTTTACATTGTATCAGTGTGTCATAACTTCAGTGTTCTCCCATGAAAAGTTATAATAAAATATTTACAAAAATGTGAGGGGTGTACTTACTTTTGTGAGAAACTGTAAATATTACCTTATTTATCTGTCATATTACGCTCTAATAAATGCCATTATTGCATCGTCTCTCAAGAAACTGTAACACAAAGTGATTAAAAAGTGTTATGTAAATCATAATGGTACCAATAAAAACTACACATCAGCCTGCAAAATATTAACTTTCATACAAGTCTATAGGAAAGCTAAAAATATGATGGGTCACAAAAAATAGTGGTATAAAACAAATTATCAAGAAAAAATAGTAAAACAAATTAAAACTATATAATTTGGTACCTCTGGAATTGTACTGACCCGCAGAAAACAGCATGCTAATAATACCACTTAGTGAACTCCATAAAAATGAAGCCCAAAAACCAATTGTAGCTTTTTGCCATTGAAAAATGACTCTTCCTGCAGAAAAGCTGGCCATTATACAGTAATGTTGATAGAAAAATAAAGAACTTATGGTTCTTAGAAGGTGGGGACAAAAAAAACGTTTACAGCATTGCCAAAAATCATTGCATCAGGAATGAGTTAATATATTAGGATATGCATCTCATTAATGTTTTACTTGGATAGGTCTAACATTTTGCATGGATTTTGATTCTAAGTTACAAATGATTCTGTTACAGGGGAGAATACAGGGAAGTCAGCCAAGATGTTTTGCTCAAAATGGCTTTTTTCCCAGGAATCATGTCTGGTGTGGCAAGTAAAATATTCTACTACATTATTTTCTCATTTCTGTCGATTTCCAATCAGGCTCCTGGGTGGCAAATTTTCCAAAAGTTCTAGAAAATTTCCTGTTTGCCATCTGGATGTACAGACATCAGGTTAGGATAAAACATCTGTGACCTGTGAACATCAAGCTGTCTGAACTGGGAGTCTAGAGGATTATGATAATAATTTTCAGCAAAAGTCAGTGTCAAAAAGACTTTTCTTAAAGTGATATTCCATAACTGTTTCTGTGATTCACCTAAAATGCAATAGATAGTGATGTCATCATGCAGAATAGGTGAAATACAGTGCATTTCAACACACCAATATAATTTGTGCAAAACTCACAACTTAAAGCGAAGCTACGCTGTCAGGTGGTTTTTGCTGGTGTATCCGAGAGCAGAATATTATAGAGGAGCCGAGCTTTGTGATATATAGATTTAAATTATTTAAGCTGAATTTATGAGCAAAACGTAGACCAAGGATTCAAAAAACAGAAAGTAGTGCTTACTCCGCCCACGTACAGTGAATGCTAATTTGCTTTGTATGAGGGCAGGATAATCAGGACTGTCTTTTAAAGGGGTTTTCTCACTACAAAGATTAGCTTTCAACATGTAGGGACGGGTAACTGAAGACTTTGTCTAAATACATTTTTCTTTTGAAATTTACCTTGGTCATGAGATAAGATACTGTAGATTTACACAGGTTTATCTGGTTAAGTCCATAATCTCCCACCATGGAATGAGCTCACTTTAGGAGAAAAATCATTATCTCTAATAAGATTAGCTTTTGTTTGCAGTTAAGAAATTGTTTTCACTCCTCAGAGCACTTATAGCTTTGTTTACTATAGAATAAATCTCCTGCTAAAGATAAATATGCTAGTCACTGTTATAGAACCACCCACTGCCTGACAAAGGCAGAGTGAGTGTAAAGCTGCTTGTGACTCAGTGAAAGAGCATGGTGAGAAAACCCCTTTAAGGAATCTTATGAGGATTTGCACTGCTTTTTCATCAGAAATTCTAATCAAAATCATATAGACACAGATATCACACAGCTCAACTTCTCTCCCTTTATCATACCATGCTATCAGATAGTGGAACATTGTATGGTGCTGCCATAATTTTGGGTGGATTTTCATTCACCTTGGTTGTTATAGACACAGGATTTTGGCAGTATATCTAAAAGTACCCAGTTTGTGAACTGTTCACGTTCTGCTTTGGTGAAAGTGTATCATAATTAGACAATGGTACCATTGCAAATAAAAAACACAGAAACTATAAAGCGCCACGTGCCATTGAAGAGAGAGATCAACGTTGGCTACAAAGGCGCGCAGTGGTGGAATGGCAAGTTACAATGTAGCAGCATGAAACATGGGGCTACCAGACATGTATCTAAAGCAACAGTTCAGCGGACCCTACTGCATATGGGGATGTGGAACAGACAGATAGTCACTGCACCTCTGGTAACTAAGTTGTATTTGCAAAGAAGGCTTCAGTTTTCAAGACAGTATTGAAGTTGGGCCTCCACTGATTGGCAAATTTTGCCTCCTCTTACGGTTATATTACATTTCTGCTAAATCAGATGGACATTGGCATGTCAGGAGATAAACATCAGAGAACAAACATCCTGCAACCATTGCTGGAAGAACACAAGCTTGTGGTGGCAGCGTTGTGGTCTGGGGAAGGTTTTTGTGGCATTCTCTGGGCCCGTTCATCCATGTTTAAGGCACTCTCACATACTCCATACCTGCTAATTGTCTTCCCTGGGGCTGATAGGATCGTCTTGCAAAACAATGTGAGATGTCACAGACTAGGAATGTCTGGAACTGGTTGGAAGAGCATGACCAAGACTTCCAAGTATTACCCTTACCCCCTAATTTCTGAAACTTTAACCCAACAGTTGGTGCCAATATGGTGAGAGAGAGAACCCCCTTCCTCTGAAACATAAATGTCTGCAATGGTCGCTATTCACTGTGGGATCTAGGGGATTAAACATCACAGATCTAAGGTATGTGTCCACTCTTTGCCTTTAGAGCAGGTTCCTGGCTGTCATCAGACAACTGAGCCCCTGCTTCATCCAACAAGGACAGCCATGCCAGCTTATTTCTGCCCTACCATCAAAAGATTTATTGTGGTGCCTAAGAGGTTAATAACATATCCAATTAATATGTCATCAATGATAAGGTGAAGAACATTGAGCTGGAGTGGTGGCTCTGTTTTATTTAAATAAGTTTGTTTCATTTCATGTCAGTGGGGAGCAATTTTTTAGGGAAACAGGATGGGGGGTTAAAAAGGTTAGAAACATCTTTATAGCATATTTGGCCATTTTTGGAAATGGTCTTCAAATAGTTTTTGAAATGAAGGGTATTCTTACCATGCACCACTGCTTATATTGAGTAACATAGGACAGCTGAGAGACACCTGCTGTGCTACCAGTGAAAACCCCAGCAAGCATCCCAATTTTGAAAACTTTACCACTCAAAAGACTTCATCTAATAGTTTAGTGATTATTGTAACTTTACATGTGTTTGACAGATTTTTTTAATGTTTGATAGAGAAAAAGAAAAAATACTTTGGAGTTTAACATGTTGTACAGGTCAAAAAGTCAGAGTCAAAAATCCCAGAGCAAACTTGTATTTCAGAAATGAAAGGGAAAATGAAATATCTGAAATAAATAAATAAATGAATTACCCCAGCAATTAACACCTCTGCAATTAATAACCCAGCAAGTAATATCTCTGCAAGTAATAACCCAGCAAGTAATACCTCAGCAAGTAATAACCCCAGCAAGTAATATCGCAGCAAATAATACCCCAGCAAGTAATACCCAAGCAAGTAATACCTCTGCAAGTAATACCTCAGCAAGTAATACCTCAGCAAGTAATGCCCCAGCAAGTAATACCTAAGCAAGTAATACCTCAGCAAGTAATACCGCAGCAAATAATACCGTGGCAAGTAATACCCCAACAAGTAATACCCCAGCAAGTAATAACCCAGCAAGTAATACCTCAGCAAGTAATACCTCAGCAAGTAATACCTCAGCAAGTAATACCCCAACAAGTAATACCTCAGCAAGTAATACCTCAGCAAGTAATATCGCAGCAAGTAATACCCCAGAAAGTAATATCGCAGCAAGTAATACCCCAGCAAGTAATACCCCAGCAAGTAATACCTCTGCAAGTAATACCTCTGCAAGTAATACCCCAGCAAGTAATACCTCTGCAAGTAATACCTCTGCAAGTAATACCCCAGCAAGTAATACCCCAGCAAGTAATACCCCAGCAAGTAATACCTCAGCAAGTAATACCGCAGCAAATAATACCGTGGCAAGTAATACCCCAGCAAGTAATACCCCAGCAAGTAATAACCCAGCAAGTAATACCTCAGCAAGTAATACCCCAACAAGTAATACCCCAGCAAGTAATACCCCAGCAAGTAATACTGCAGCAAATAATACCGCAGCAAATAATACCGCAGCAAATAATACCTCTGCAAGTAATACCCCAGCAAGTAATACCCCAGCAAGTAATAACTCAGCAAGTAATACCTCAGCAAGTAAGACCCCAGCAAGTAATACCCCAGCAAGCAATAACTCAGCAAATAATACTGCAGCAAATAATACCACAGCAAGTAATACCCCAGCAACTAATACCTCAGCAAGTAATAACCCAGCAAGTAATACCCCAGCAAGTAATAACTCAGCAAGTAATGCCTCAGCAAGTAATACCGCAGCAAATAATACTGCAGCAAGTAATACCCCAGCAAGTAATACAACACCAAGTAATAGCTCTGCAAGTAATACCCCAGCAAGTAATACCTTAGCAAGTAATACCGCAGGAAATAATACTGCAGCAAGTAATACCCCAACAAGTAATACCCCAGCAAGTAATACCTCAGCAAGTAATACCTCAGCAAGTAATATCCCAGCAAGTAATGCCCCAGCAAGTAATACCTCAGCAAGTAATACCCCAGCAAGTAATACCCAACAAGTAATACCGCAGCAAATAATACCGCAGCAAGTAATACCTCTGAAAATAATACCGCAACAAGTAATAACCCAGCAAGTAATACTCCAGCAAGCAATAACTCAGCAAGTAATACCGCAGCAAATAATACCGCAGCAAGTAATACCTCAGCAAGTAATACCCCAGCAAGTAATACCCCAGCAAGTAATACCACTGCAAGCAATAACTCAACAAGTAATACCTCAGCAAGTAATGCCCCAGCAAGTAATACCGCAGCAAATAATACCACAGCAAATAATACCACAGCAAATAATACCTCTGCAAGTAATACCCCAGCAAGTAATACCCCAGCAAGTAATACCTCAGCAAGTAACACAACAGAAAGTAATACCGCAGCAAGTAATACCTCAGCAAGTAATACCACAGCAAGTAATACCTCAGCAAATGATACTGCAGCAAATAATACCTCTGCAAGTAATACCTCTGCAAGTAATACCCCAGCAAGTAATACCCCAGCAAGTAATACCCCAGCAAGTAACACCACAGAAAGTAATACCGCAGCAAGTAATACCGCAGCAAGTAATACCTCAGCAAGTAATACCCCAGCAAGTAATACCCCAGCAAGTAACACCACAGAAAGTAATATCGCAGCAAGTAATACCACAGCAAGTAATACCTCAGCAAGTAATACTGCAGCAGATAATACACCAGCAAGTAATACCTCAGCAAGTAAGACCCCGGCAAGTTATACCTCAGCAAGTATTGCAATATCCCCTGTGGTTCAAAAGTTATAAACACAGGGGGCCACATGTTTGAAAACTGTCTAGGTCTAAAACTCACTTTGTTGCCGATAGCAACCAATCAGAGCTCCCCTCTCATTTTTCCACAGCACTATATGAAATGAAAGGGGCCCTAGACCTAGTAGACAGTTTTCATAAATGTGGCCCAGAAAGTTGCAACAACAACAGCTACTTGATATGTTCAAGGTGTTGTCCATGGTGCTGAACACAGAGCTGAAAGTACTGGATCCAATTGTTGTGAACTCACATCAGAACTTTCTGTGTTGATAACTACACCGTAATGGATTCTCTTTGTCTAAACAGAACCGAATAAACTATTTGGGCCATTACATTAGGATGTGAAGAAGGAATTCTTAAATACATAATTCTTGGCCTTGGTGGATTGTAGTCATCGGCCATAGTTTTCTAGTACATTTGCTTTACAGATGAGCTCTTCTGTTGTTCATAGTCCAATACATTCAGACCTTATTAGACAAGAAAAAAGATTGACCTCAGCTCAGGTGACATTTGAAATGTACTGTCATGGTATTCTATTAGGCCTAGCAAAACATTAAAAACACATTTGTCTCAGCATGACGCTACTTTCAAGTACATAACAGGCTTCTCAAAGCATTAAGCAAACATTAAGTGATCTTGATGTTCACAATCTATTTTAGGTAAAGCACAGTATTTTCAGTTTTTTCCTAATAAATGCAGACAGAAATATATACAAACTTACTTGATAAAAAGCAGAAGCTTTGGCCAGTTTCAGACACAGCTCTGATAACTAAACTGTAACGCTAGATTCACACAGTATTTTCAGATGTGTATGGCTATGTTCACACGGGTGAAATTGGGGCGCATTTCGCCGCATATTTCACGGCGTACTGCATTCAAATACGAGCGAAATGTGCCCCATTCATTACAGTAATCCATAGTTCTCATAGAGAACTATGGATTACGCCTCCTCTCCCCACTCGTACAATACGACATGCGGGGAGATAAGTGGGAGAGCTCTCGAAGTCCCGGCATAATTGCGGGGCTTACTTACTTAGCCTACAACGTATATCAGCAAAAGGCGCAACAGAAATGCACCTCAAGTGTACTATGGTTTTCTATGTTGAATAACACTATCGGGCACATTGGGCAAATATTTTTAAATGTCATTTTAAACAATATGTGCCATGTAAAAAATACTAAAGTGCTTGTCACTTCTCGGGCTAGATTCACATGAGATTTTTAATACATATTTTACATATTACTTTTCACTTGAGGTCAAAGGGGTTTGCAAAAATACACTAACTACATGTGTATTTTTTTTACATGTAATATGTCAAAAAGTGCATAAAAATGAAACATTTTTCACTTGGAATGCGTGCATATTTTTCAGCATCCTTTTTACATTGGGTGAATTCAGCCTATTAAGCTATGTACATGTGTGATCATTACACAACCAAGGTAGATTAATATCCTCTAAAAGTAAATCATGGAGGTTCACATTCAGAGCCTGCAAGCAAAGGTATAAAAATTTATTGATTCACAAAGTGATTTGTTTGTCTTGGCAGCAGGTTTCTGCCACTGGTTGCTAAATTACCATGACTGTCTATCAATATATTAAAGATTATTTCAGAATTTTTTTAACGTTGTAGTTGAAGTTAGCGTTCTTGTCAGAAATGCATAAAAGTTAGCTACAGCTGGAACCTGCTTTCCGTGGCTGATCCTGGCCACCTAACTACTTAGATGCTGTGGTCAGAGTGACCATGACATCTAGGCAGTTATACAGGAGGGTGATGCACCCTATAACATCTGACTTCCTCCTCATCGATGCAATCCTGAGGTGTCAACTGGTTGTCATGGCACCTGGGAAAGTAATGAAGGCCATTAGGCCTACCACCCTGCTGCTATTACACCGTTCAGAGCCGAGGAGATTCTTAGTTGTACATTATTTTGCATTACAAGTAGACTGTAGAATAGTGCACAAAATATATGTTAAACATTTAAAAATATAAACGAATATTAAATGTAAGAAACACACCCACCCTGTTCCCGTACAAAAAAGAAAAACAATTTTCTGAGACACTTTTACTTTTTTTTCTTTTTCTGCCTACAGACCTGTGTGAGGGTTTGTTGTTTGCAAGCTACAGTTTAGTTTATATTGTTTTTTTTCTGGCACACATACAACTTTTTGGTCACTTTTTATTCCAATTTTTGGGGAATTGTGAACATTTTGAACGTTTAATATATTTATTGTTTTAGAAAAACTTTTTCTTTTACTTTTTTACTGTAATATTTAATCCCCCTTGAATATTTAAACATGTGGTCACTTACTTACTTCTACCATACACTGCAGTATGGACGAAGGGTGTAATAGGAGTAAAATCATGGCAATCATGGCAGACGTGAGGACCATCATTAGGCCCCAGGTTGCCATGGAGACTGAATTCTTCATCTGGCTCATACCAACATGATGGCATCTTCCAGTCAACTCATCTCTCTCAGGCACCCCATTTTTCCCTACCTGTTCCCCACCTCTACATAAATTCCAATACACAGTGCCCCAAATGGTGGTCAAGTGCCCTTGGTGCCCCATGCTGTAATAGCACCCCCAAACAGTAAAAGTTCCCATATTTAGTGCCCCCACACATTAAGCTGCAAGATAGAAAGCTAGAACCCACTTTAAGGTAGTAGACCCTCTTTCCCCTGCATCCCTTAATTAGGTAAGCATATTTCTAGGCAGACGCTGCCAATTAGGTAAGTAGATTATTTATGGTCTCTCCCCTTCTTTACTAGCTCACCCATAGAGTAAATTAAAAACGAAAAAAAAATGAAGCTCACCTGTTTCTCCACCGGCAGTCTTTAGTCCCTCCGCAATGTCAGCAGCACAACAAAGGTGTCACATTGACATCATGTCATAAGTAGCGCCGCAGCCCGCAGTTCAAGCTGCGGGCGCACTTGTTCCCCTGCGCCCTTGACTGCGTCCGAGGCAAGCGGTGCCGCGGTCCTCATGTCGAGCCGTGGGTGCACTCGCTCCCTCGGGCGCACTCACCAGTCCTCGCTTCTGCTTCCCCACGTCTGTCTGCCGGCCAGTGTGCGCGGCCCGCTCCTTAGGGTGCGCGCGTGCCGACTCAAATTTAAAGGGACAGCGCGCAGGTAATTGGTTTCGCCGGCCGCTGACCCTATATAAGGGGGCTTCCCCCCGGAACTCCTCGCCGAACCCCATACGCCCTTTACGATTTGGAACCTTATTCTACCCGGTATGCCGTTCCTGTGTTCCATCCCGTCGCTCTCGTCCACCGACCTCAAACCCTTCGCTCCTGACCCCCCCCTCGGGCCCTGCTCCACATTCTGTCTCCCGATTCTGGGCTTGTTGCACCCGGCCGCCTCTCAAGCAAGTAACATCGGGGGTAGCGACCAGGGCAAGCCCCATCCCGTTTTGCGCGGCTCGTGAAAACCGGACCCACTTAGACTCCGCCCCCGGGGTGGGGCCTGAAACCACTGTTTCGGGGGGCCAAAGCGTGGACCAATTTCCCCGCCCAATTCATTGGTTCGGCCACGGACCCGCCAATTTTTCTTTGCCAGTGGGGAAACCTACGCCCATCTTTGCCCCACAATCCCCAAAAGCTGGCGCAACAGCCAACTTTTTGGACCACTACGGCCCATGATAGCAGCTTATCGCCTCTCAGGAAAACCACCCCCAAACCTCCCCAGCTGTTCCAGTTCCTGCCGTCTCAAACGCCCCGTGGGACCCAAGCTCCGCTGTCCCCCGCCCTCAAAGTTCGACGGAGGTCCGAAGGGGATTTATTACTCAGTCCCAGCCGTGGAACTGAAGGCCATCTTTCCGTCCGAAACTCAAAGGGCGTTCATAGCTCATCGCCTCCGGAAAGGCTCTTGCTTGGCTACACCCCCCTGGGACAGGGGGGACCGGTACGGCGCCTGCAGGCCTTTCCCCAAGGGGTTTTCCCCTCGTCTTCGAGGAACCTGCACGGGGTTTTTCAGCTTAAACCGCACCCTGAGCCTGCACCAAAGGGGTCCCGGGGGGCGATTTTGCCATTGGGTTTGCACCCGCCCGGGGCTAACCTGGAATAGTGCCCTGCGCAACCTTTTAGAAGGGGCCTCTCCGCAGGGTCATGGAGCCCGGCAGCAAGGGATCCCCGACTCTCTGAGTGAGTTATTTTCTGCCACGCTATTTTGGCGCTTTGTCAAAGGCAGGGAAAAGCTCCCTTTGGGAAAAGGAAATCCGTTCGCCTCGCCGCTCCCTCGATTGGCTCCAGGGTTCCAAATCTCCCGCCATTCCCCAGAACTCCGTGAGGAGCTCATCGGGACCCCCCCCCTCGCGGGAAAAGGACTGTCCTTTTGGCAAAAGCGGAGATCGTGCCTGTATTTTGGGCCCTTCGAGCCTCTCCCAGCAGGACTCCATTGTCTATTGCCCTCGTCCGGGCATCTCGTCACCTTTAAATCCTCAATCCCCCCCGGGGTTTTCATGCGAGTACCGACTTTTCGATTCCCTTTTCCCAAAAACAGGGGGAGACCCGCCGCCTACTTCCCACGACTGCCTTAGACCTGTTGCTTCAGGTCATCCCCTTTTCAGTACCTGAAACCCAAGGGCCCTGATGGGCTATATACAAAAATCTAAAAAGGCTTTACCATAATTTCCCCTTCCTGGCTGGAAAAGGGTTCTTCTTTTGGGGAAAAAGGATGGGTTCTACGTTCCGATAACTACCGCGGCCCTTTAAAAGATTACTAAGAACCGCACCGCTCCCTCTGATTACCGAACTCATCGATTGCCTACGTGGGGCCAAGATTTTCTTCAAGTTGGATCTGCGAGGGGCCTATAACCTCATCCACATCCGGGAGGGCAACGAGTGGCAAACGGCGTTTAACACCCGAGATGGGCATTTTGAATATTTAGTTATGCCTTTCGGTCTCTGCAATGCTCCTGCCATGTTCTAGGGCTTCGTTAACGAGATTTTTCGTGATTTCTTATACTCCTGCGTCATTGTGTATCTGGATGACATTTTGGTCTTTTCACCGAATGCCAAGTCCCACTGTCTCCATGTGCTCCAGGTCCATAGTTGGCTCCGAGAAAATCATCTCTATGCCAAGTTGGAGAAGTGTCAGTTTCATCAGACCAGTCTGCCCTTCCTTGGATACATTATCTCTGCCAAGGGACTGCAAATGGACTGTGCCAAATTGTCTGCCGTCCTGAAGTGGCCTCGTCCAGTCAACCTTCGGGCTATCCAGCGCTTCCTGGGGTTCGCCAATTATTACCGCCAGTTCATTCCACATTTTTCTACTCTGGTGGCCCCTACGGTGGCCCTTATGAAGAAGACTGACAACCCGAAGCAATGGCCACAGGCAGCCGAAGAGGCATTCATCTGGCTCAAGGCGGCATTTGCCTCTGCCCCCGTCTTGTCACACCCGGACATCGAGAAACCTTTCTTCCCGGAGGTCGACGCATCTTCGGTGGGAGCAGGGGCGGTGCTTTCTCAACGGGACCCCAAGGGAAAGACGGTCACCTGTGGGTTTTTCTCGAAAACCTTCTCCCCTGCCAATAAGAACTACACCATTGGAGACCGCGAGTTGCTGGCCATTAAGTTAGCCCTTGAAGAATGGCATCATCTGTTGGAAGGGGCTCGCCATCTGATTACTATCTATTCGGATCATAAGAACCTGGCGTACCTTCAGACAGCCCAGTGTCTTAACTTCAGGCAGGCCCGTTGGTGCCTCTTCTTCTCGCGGTTCGATTTCTTGATCCACTTTCACTCAGCAGAAAAGAACATCAAGGCCGATACCCTCTCACGAGCCTCTGACGTCTTGGGTGAAGAGTCACCTTCTGGTCACATCATTCCTCCAGATCGTCTGATTTCTGCAGCCCCGTTAGACCTCCGACAGCTACCCCCGGGCAAGACTTACGTGCGTTCCGCGCTTCAGAGGAGAATCCTGAACTGGGGACATGGCTCTCGGGCAGCCGGCCACCCAGGAATTCGTAAGACCGGGCAGTTGATTGCCCGCTACTATTGGTGGCTGGAACTAGCCAAGGATGTCAAGGACTTTGTTGAGTCGTGCCCCTCCTGTGCCCGCAACAAGTCTTCTCACCTCAGGCCTGTGAGGTTGCTTCAACCACTACCCATTCCAAGTCTTTCATGATCCCATATCGCCATGAATTTCATTACGGATCTCCCACCGTCACCCAGTAATACCGTCATCTGGGTCATTGTGGATCGGTTCTCCAAGATGGCGCATTTTGTACCGCTTCCTGGGTTGCCCTCCGCGCCTCGTCTTGCTACCCTCTTCTGTTTACATATTTTTCGTGGCCTCCCCCGACATATCTTTCCCTGATCGTGGGGTGCATTTGTCTCCCGATTCTGGCGATCCCTTTTTCCCAGTTTTAAAGTAAACCTGGATTTCTCCTCTGCTTACCACCCTCAGACGAACGGGCAAGTAAAGCGAGTCAATCAGATCTTGGAGAACTACTTACGCCATTTTGGGCGGCTCGACAGGACGACTAGGCCAGTTTGTTACCCTGGGCGGAGTTTTCCTACAACTCTTTTGGGTTTTGGGGTCGGCTGCGGCTTTCTCCATTTTTTGTGGTTTACGGTCTTCATCCCCGCCCACCCCTCCCGCAGCTGCGGCCTCGACGTCACTGCTGCGGACACCTTGGTCCGTGACCTCAAGACCATTTGGAGCAACACTCGGCAAGCCCTGCAACAGGCCTCCACCCAGACTAAACGGCGAGCAGATAAGTACCGTAGGCCCCCTCCATCGTCGCGTCCCGGTATAAGGTCTGGTTGTTTTCCAGATACATTCGTTTGAAGATCCCCAGTTATAAGTTGGTTCCCCATTACCTTGGCCCATTTATGGTCCTCAGAAGGATCAACCCGGTGTCCTACAAGCTCCGGCTACCCCCCACAATGCGGATCCCAAACTCCTTTCATGTATCTCTGCTCAAACCAGCTGTCTTGAATAGAGTTTCTCATAAGGTGTCTCCTCCTTCTCCGGTGGCTGATACCTCTGATGTTTTTTTCCGTTAAGGAAATCTTGGCTATGAAGACTATCAGAGAGAAGCATTATTTCCTTATTGATTGGAAGGGGTTCGGGACGGAGGAAAGATCTTCGGAGCCAGACAGTTCGGGCTGCTGGCGCGCTCGCACCCTCTGGCGCACTCACCAGTCCTCACTCCTGCTTCCCCACGTCTGTCTGCTGGCCGGGACAGCGCGCCGGTAATTGGTTTTGCCGGCTGCTGACCCTATATAAGGGCTTCTCCCCTGGAACTTCCTCGCCGAATCCATAGCGCCCTTTACCTATCCGAGGAAGCCTTATTCTACTCCGGTCTGCCGTTCCTGTGTACCAGTCCCGTCTGCCCCGACCCTGTGGCCTGACTCCGACTACGATTCCGTCTCCCGATCTGTCACATCAGGGGTAGCGACCTGGTGGAATCCCGCCGCGGCAAGTCCATCCCGCTTTGCGGCGGGCTCTGCTGAAAACCGGGACCCACTTAGACTCCGCTCCCTGGTGTGGCCTGTACCACCGCTTGCGGTCACCCAGTGGATCCACTACTCCGGCTCCTTACACATCAATGCATTATGCATGATGGCACCTGTATAACACACTCCACATACATACACTGCAAAAATGCTACTCATGACTGCACACATTCCCCACACACCTCCATACTCTTGGAGCACACCTCTACCACAGACTACCCCTTTCACACCTACATATCGTCCTCTTCCCTGAACGTACTCCATACACATAGCTGGCACACCTGTCTATACTCATGCTCTGCACACCAACACACCTGCATACAAGAGACTCACGTTTCGTGTACTTACATTCGCATTCCATACATAGGTTGCTTACCCACATAAGCCCCACTCACTAATCAATCAACACCCTATTTATGCAAATTTCCACAGCCTCCCCCCACACATGCCATATTGTGAGAGAGACAGACACACTGCCTGAGTAGTAAATAGGACACTACCTGTCATAGAAGCCTTGCAGCGCATCCACAGACTATAGAATCAAAGAGCGGTCTGCAGGAATGCAGCTTTGGGAGTAGAAAGTGCTGGTCTGCAGCTGCAGTAACCAATGAGCACTTCCATTTAGTGCAGGGAAAGTGTTTAACAAGTGCACTGCCCATGCGGCCTCCCAGATGAAGTGAAGAATAGTCCTGATGCTGAAAGGAAGAGGCAGAGTGCTGCTCCTGCCTCTTACCATGTAGCAGGAAGCACTGTACGTTGCCCCCCTAATGCTGTGGGCCTCGGCCCCTTGCTACAGCTGCTACAGTGCTAGTTCCGCTATGTATGGATGCCCCAAAACTGAGGACTTGTAAGCCAAAAAGCCACCTTGTGATTAGTGAAGCTGACAGATGACAAGAGCTCCTATTTTGCACAACATAATGTAAACACGTCTACCAATCACCAATATGGGGCACTAAGAAACCATGTAGACGATGCTCTTCTTTCGGTCATTCTTATTGATGGATGGGACTTAATTATTTCAAAACACAACAACTTGTATGCTAACGGCCCACATTCCGGTAGTCCAGCTTTGTGCCAGATACAGAGTTTCTATATTTACTATTTGCCATAGGCAAACTTAAACTCTATCAGTTCTCAATCTATAAAGCACTAAAACGTAACTTTTATTATGTATAACACTTAACCTCTAAACACACTATTTAAAAACCTGATTTCTAACCTCTCAATTTATCCCTTAAAATGAAGGAATAACTCCTTTTCTATTATCAATTCTGGTGGAACACCATCTATTAACAGGGGAATCTTATATATACAGTGATTTACTAACTCCAATAAGGGATCCAAAACATCCCACTTGGGCAGTAATCCCTAATCCGATGGACATAAAACATATAAGGTTTCCTTGTGAGACCCTCTGCAGCGGGTGACACTTGTAGAAAGAGGTGAGAAATCACAAATTAAAATGTCATGCCTGACCTCCCCAACATGTTTCACCAGCTAATTGGCTTCATCAGGGGATAGAGGTCCGCTGATACAGAGTTTCTCATTTCTATGCATGTATCTCGCTATGTTTTTGCTTCTACTGTTGTTGGCCTAAAATTTGAATAGCAAAATCATATTTAAAATAAATTTCTCCCAGACGGAGGTATTGCTAGAATGTAATCAAAACAGAAGTCAACTGCTCTCATCTTGTGTCTCACGGTTATTATGCAAAAACTTCCAGCTTAATAAAACTTTCATTTGCTGTCAAAGGTTCAATATTCCCCATCTTTACACTCTTCACTGTAAATGAAGAGAACCAGCAATTCAATCAATTTCTACTATTTTTTATCAGCATAGCATTTTATTAGGGAGTGATAGGTATGTGCCCACTATATACACACCACATTAGATCACCATCCAGATTTCTGAACTATTTATTTCTCTTATTTATCTTTCCAGGGGAAGATGCATACAGAGCGACAACTGTGGTCAGGGGTGAGGAATTATCACTTGGATGAAAAGCTGGAGAAATCACTGAAAAATCTTTTATACAAGATGGAGAGTAAATTGAATGTGTACAGAATAACAATGGGATTGTGTTAAGAGAAAATCAACCAACAATAGTTCAAATTTGAAGGATAAGTCTCCCATTTTTATTGCTCCTGTGCAAAAAAAAGTAGCAACTTTTCAAATATTTTTGTCTAAAAATATCCTACTGTATTATGTATTACGTGTCACAGACTAAAAAACATAGAGGGGGAGTTCATCAAGGTGGAGAAGCTCTGGAGTAAAATTCAGTCCAAATGTATTGAGAAGCATATGTCTCTTAACCCCTTAAGCCGAACGCCTGAAAAGTAGTTAATGACCAGAACATTTTTTAGTTTTGGCCTCCTTGCATTTAAACAGTTGTAACTTTTTTATTTTTTCAATGACGCAGTTGATGAGGCCTCGTTTTATTCAAGACAAGTTTACTATATAAGGGAATAGTTTAAGTACACTTATAAATAATTGCAGTTTTTTTTTTTATTTTTTTCCAAAAAATTTTTTTGTTTTTTTTCATTTTTTTTTTTACACCATTAACATTTCACACTTAATAACTTGTTAGATTAATTCTACAGGTTATTACGGTCGTGTGGATACCAAATATGTGTAGGTTTTTTTGTGCGTGTAATTTATGTACAATTATTTTTTATTAAATATTAATTTTTATTTATTATTTATTTTTTTTATTCTTTTTTTTACACTTTTTTATGTTTTTTTTTGTACTTTTTTTTTGACTCCCATGAAGGGAGAACTGTTTAACATTTTTTTAAATTTTTTTTTACACTTAGTAATGTATTAGCATATTCATATATGCTAATACATGCTAATCTGTGTCAGTCCTGACACAGGCAGTGATTAGGACAGCAACACAGTGCGTCCTAATCACTGGCTTGTTACACAGACAACTCTGGGCCAACGCTAGGTCCCCCAGAAGCTGACTGTGCAGCCGTTTCCCCGGCTCTGTCGGGTCACCGGTGTTTCCGATCACCCACAGAGCAGGGGATCCCTTTGATTGCGCTGCGGTAACGCACCGCCGCAATCAAAGGGTTTAAAGCATCGGGTTGCGGAGGTTTCCTCCGCCCCCGATGCCTGCAGGACATGCTCTGGATCGGGCTGTGTAGTTCAGCCCCGATCCCAGCGCAGCTGCGGCACCGGGCGCCGCAAACCCCGATGTCTGCAGCGACGTCAAAAGACGTCGCTGCAGACGAACGACCCGCACCGGCCGCCGTCAAAAGACGGTGCGCGGTCGTTAAGGGGTTAAAGGGGTTGATTTATAGCTTCACTACGGCATTTCTAGGCGCATTATTGCTGGAACAGGTAAACCACTTTCAAAGTGGTATACCTGAGCCAGAAGTGTCGAACTAGCACTAGAATGCACCTGATATATGACCCGCTGTAGAACGGGTTCATAAATCATGTGCATCCTAGCCTATTATTTTACGCATGAAATTTGGCATGTAAACACCAAATTTCATACATGCCGCCCTTGGTGTCTGTTCAGACCTCCACATTTCAGGGAGAGAAGATTCCAGCTATAACCTGATCTGATTAAGAAACCTGTGTAGGTGGGTGCCACTTCCCCATGCACACAGTCAAGAAACAAAATATGGTCAGCACACATGCCACATTTCAGTGTAGCATGACATGCTAAGGTGGCGGCGGGGGATTTCTTCTTTCCTGAGTGTGATTTAGCCTAGAAGCAGCCCTGTTTGCAGATTCAAATTATCCTCCATGAAAGTGCTTCCAAACCTGTGTACTATCTGCAGTGATATCACACCAGCTCCTGAACAGCTCCACAACATTAAAAATATATATTGTGTTCATGTTGTTAGACCATTAACCTTTACATCTCCTCCTGACATTTCAACACACCACCTTTAAATTGCTTGTCTATATCCAATATAAGTTCAATATAGATACCATTCACATCAGTAGACACCACTTTATGAGAAATCATTTTCAGGAGCGTTCGTACTTTTACATTATACATCTATGTGAACAATTTCTCAACCTGACATGCCAAACTCTGAAAAAATAAATAGAAAATGTCTGCTGAAAGAATCCAAAATTATACATAGATGGAAGCATTATAAGCACAGAACACAACCCGTTATTTGGGGTAAATTACACCCTATGTATATCTGTACATTGGCATCAATGCATAATATAGCACTAGTGAACTTGCAAAAATACAGTTTATTAGATCTGCCATGAATATATGATCTGTGGGGTCTAAAACAAGGGGTGCTTTCTGACCTATTCTTATAATAAAATCTTGTTTAAAAAAGCAATGTTTGGTCTGCACATCCAAAAAGTTTTTTTTTTTTTTTTTTTAAAGATGAGCATAGGTGCACGCTGGTGTGGCAGCAAAATATAAACACAATTCAATATCAGCAGCACTCTACTCGCACTTAAAAACAAACAAAAAGAACATAAGAATTACTGGAAAAGCATTTCTGCTACTTTGAATACATGAAAAATATTTGTTTCTTAGTGTACATTTTTGATCAAAACTATATAAGCCCACCGCCAATCGACAAGGCGACCTCATTACAGATTCGAACCTACATTGCATATTACCTCTTTTGGTGCCTGTTCAGACCTCCACATTTCAGGGAGAGAAGATTCCAGTTACAAGTTACTTTGTATTGATTTAAAACCCGTGCAGGTGGGTGGAGTGCAAGAAAACCAAAGAGAGGGCAGCCACTCCTCCATACAAATAGTCTAATACATCAATATTGGGGCTGCACATCCAAAAAGTTTGGATCTTGTTTGACAGGGCTTGATTTTCCTATAGAAGACACACTTGGTCAAAGTGTTCTTGTAACACGGTATAAGGTGTCATGTCATGTCTATAGAGAAAAAAAAAGCTTAGTTTTTCTTTTTTGTGGGTAGAATTAGATTCTCCTCAGATGATCATTGCACTTTTTCAATGATAAACATGGAAAATTTTATTTTGTTTTTCCCTTGAAAAACTGGTGTAGTCTTGTTTACCAGGAATAGTATTAATAGTGTTTTCTAACTAAGGCTAATCAATACTGATGTTGTCACTAATGGTATGTTCCCATATACCATGTCTGGAAACGCACTACTCTCGGTAGCGACTCCAAAAATCTCTATTCAGAACGGAGAGTATGTCGCTCTTTTCTTTGGGAGTTCCGAGTATAGCTGAGTGGTATGTTTGGCTGTACTTCCATGGAACCAAATGGCGAATCGTGTACAAGCGTGACCTACATGCTGTTCTTAATGGATACCTTTGGGGGGGTCAATTCCCGAGCATATTATAAAAATCTGGTAAATTGAGTTAAAAAGTAAAATAATCATGAGGCTACGTCCACATGGCAAAGGACAAATACTCATCAGATTCTAATTCAGAATTCAACGAGTATTTGAACAGTATTTTATACTCGGTTTTCTTTTTCTTTGCGCATTTTTCTGCGTGTTCTTTTTGTGCGGCTTTCGGATTCTGCCATCCCATTGACTCAAATAGTCAATTTTCCGTTTTCAGAGTGAACTACGGCAGTTTTGAAAATCGATCCTAGAAAATCTGAGTTATGTAGAATACCTCTATTGAGGTCCATGGGGATGGCTTTGCAGTTGTTTTAGGACAGTTTTCAAAATTTTAATCCGCGTGGGAAACCGACTGTTAAACCATGGCTGGTAAACATACCCTTATTCATAACCTTTCCAATCCCCTGTGCAACACCCAGATCCTGCCTGATCCTTCTACTTAAACATGGAAGAGCTTGTTTTTGTTAGACAAGATGTTCTTTTAATGTTACCACTAACTGGGAAACAAAAATAAGCAAAAAATGTTTCTTGAGTGGAACATTAAAGAGAACCTGTCACATAAGTTATGCCCTCCTTGCTGAGGGCAGCAGAAGCTAGTGACAGACCTGCTGTTTCCAGCGCTGTGTACCTTATTCTGTAAGATGCTGGAGTTTTCGAGTATTTAATGCTCAAATCTGCAGTTTTCAGCTAGAAGAGTCATTCGAAGAGTTCTTCAGAGTGTCAGTTTTTTTCAAACCCCACCCACCTGAGACTAGCCCTGCCCACCTCAACTGACAAACCTATTACTTTGAATAAGTAGAAACATATGAATAACTGTCAGTGGGCGGAGCTATCCTTTGGTGGGCGGGGCTAACACCTACTCATGAATAAGATTTGAGGGGTAAATGCTCTGCAACTGCTGCATCTTACAGAATAAGGAACACAGCGCTGGGAACAGCAGGTCTGACACTAGCTTGTGCTGCCCTCAGCAAGGAGGGCATAACCTATGTGACAGGTTCCCTTTAAAAAAAAAAAAAAAAGGCAATTGTGCCATTTCCTTGGAATTTCATTTGTATGGAGCTCACTGTGCTGCATAAATGACATCTTATCTTTTTTCTGCAGGTCAGTAGAAATCCATTGATTCCAATTTTTGAATTTTCATTATGTTTTAGTACTTTTAAAAAAATAAAAACTTTTTAAATTTTTTACATTTGCATTACAGCATCATTTACCGAGACCAGTATACATATTTTTTTCACCTATGGACCTTTGGAGTGAACACCTGAACAGAGACTGAAGTGTAGTTTTTATTGATACCATTTTGGGATTTCTAAAGTGTTCACCGTATGGGTTAAATAATGTATTTTAATTTTTAATAGATCAGACTTTTATAAACGTGGCAAAACCAATCATATTTAACTGTTTGTTATCTTTTGTATATTATTTATAGATTTTAAAAACTTGTATGTTTAGTCTCCCTATGATACTTGGCAGGCCCGGACTGAGCACCTGCCAAGCCGGGCAAATGCCCGGCTGGCTGTGTGACTCCTGGGCCGCATGCATTACATACGATCAGCTGACGCTGCTCCTACCTTTTTTTAATACAGGAACAGGGCCGGTGTTAAGGCTATCATGTGTAGCTGTGGGCCGCTCCGCCTCAGTGTCCGTGCTGGCAGCTCAGGAGTCAGGACTGGCAGCATCAGACATCAAGTTGTGCTGGCTGCCTAGCTGCACGCTGCTTCAATCGCAGGCAGGGGGGGCCCAGGGGGCAGCACAGTGAGCTCAGGGGGCAGGGCCGGCAGCTCTACTCACAGGAGAAGAGTGCTGACTGTGGGCTCCGCCTCCTCAGTGCTCCGGCCCCGCCCCCTGCAGGCCTGGCAGGACGCAGAGCAAGGGGTTCCTCCCCATCCCAAGAAGATACCCGCTCCGGAAGGGGGACCATTCATAGGCTGGTAAGTGTCCTTTCAATTTACTAGGGACTACCCGCTACCTGCCTCCACCCCCCCTTGGGCCTCACCAGCTAGCCTGCTCCACCTCACCTGGGCCTCACTATCAGCCCGCCCCCACCTTTCCCCTGACCCCACTATTAGCCTGCCTCCCCTCCCCCTGACCTCACTATTAGCCCGCCTCCCCCTCCCCTGGGCCTCATATCTACCTGCCCCCACCTCCCCCGGGGCCCCATATCTGCCTGCCTCCACCCCCCCTGGATCTACTATCTGCCTGCCTCCCCCTCCCCCTGACCTCACTTCTAGCCGCTCCACTCCCCATACCTCACTATCAGCCCGCCTCACCTCCCCGGACCTCACTTTATCCTGCCCAAAAATCCCCGGGCCCCATATCTAGCCTGCCCCCCCCCTGGCGCCCACTACTACCTGCCCACCCTCCCTGGACCTCAAATCAGCCTGCCTCCACCCCCCCTGACCTCACTATCTAGCCGCCCCCACCTCCCCATGATCACTGTCTAGCCTGCCTCCCCCCCCCGGGGCCCCTATCTAGCCCCGCCTCCCCCCTCCCCTGGGCCTCACTTCTAGCCGCCTCCCCCCCCCGGACTCACTATCTAGCTGCCTCCCCCTCCCCCTGACCCACTACTAGCTGCTTCCACCTCCCTGGACCTCACTATCTATCCTGCCTAAAACTCCCCTGGGCCTCATATCTAGCTGCCCCCCTCCCCTGGCCTCATATCTACCCCCCTCCACCCCCCTGGACTCATACTAGCCAGCCTCCACCTCCCCCTGACCTCCCTATCTACCCTGCCTCCACCTCCCCATGACCTCACAATATAGCCTGCCTCCACCTCCCTGGACCTCACTATCTAGCCTGCCTCCACCTCCCCTGGGCCTCACTATCTAGCCTGCCTCCACCTCCCTGGGACCTCACTATCTAGCCTGCCTCCACCTCCCCATGACCTCACTATCTAGCCTGCCTCCACCTCCCCATGACCTCAATATCTAGCCTGCCTCCACCTCCCCATGACCTCACTATCTAGCCTGCCTCCACCTCCCTGGACCTCACTACCTATCCTGCCTAAACCTCCCCTGGACCTCACTATCTAGCCTGCCTCCACCTCCCCTGGACCTCACTATCTAGCCTGCCTCCACCTCCCCATGACCTCACTATCTAGCCTGCCTCCACCTCCCCATGACCTCACTATCTAGCCTGCCTCCACCTCCCCATGACCTCACTATCTAGCCTGCCTCCACCTCCCCTGGGACCTCACTATCTAGCCTGCCTCCACCTCCCCTGGGACCTCACTATCTAGCCTGCCTCCACCTCCCCTGGGACCTCACTATCTAGCCTGCCTCCACCTCCCCTGGGACCTCACTATCTAGCCTGCCTCCACCTCCCCATGACCTCACTATCTAGCCTGCCTCCACCTCCCCATGACCTCACTATCTAGCCTGCCTCCACCTCCCTGGACCTCACTATCTAGCCTGCCTCCACCTCCCCTGGGCCTCACTATCTAGCCTGCCTCCACCTCCCTGGACCTCACTATCTAGCCTGCCTCCACCTCCCCTGGGACCTCACTATCTAGCCTGCCTCCACCTCCCCTGGGACCTCACTATCTAGCCTGCCTCCACCTCCCCTGGGCCTCACTATCTAGCCTGCCTCCACCTCCCTGGACCTCACTATCTAGCCTGCCTCCACCTCCCCTGGGCCTCACTATCTAGCCTGCCTCCACCTCCCCTGGACCTCACTATCTAGCCTGCCTCCACCTCCCCATGACCTCACTATCTAGCCTGCCTCCCCCTCCCCTGCGCCTCACTATCTAGCCTGCCTTTCCCCCTCCCCCCGGACTACACTATCTGCCCGCCTCCACCTCCCTGGACCTCACTATCTAGCCTGCCTCCACCTCCCTGGACCTCACTATCTAGGCTGCCTCCACCTCCCCTGGAACTTCACTATCTAGCCTGCCTCCACCTCCCTTGACCTCACTATCTAGCCTGCCTCCACCTCCCCTAGACATCACTGTCTAGCCTGCCTCCACCTCCCTGGACCTCATTATCTAGCCTGTCTCCACCTCCCTGGCCCTCACTATCTAGCCTGCCTCCACCTCCCCTGGGCCTCACTATCTAGCCTGCCTCCACCTCCCCTGGACCTCACTATCTAGCCTGCCTCCACCTCCCCTGGGACCTCACTATCTAGCCTGCCTCCACCTCCCCTGGGACCTCACTATCTAGCCTGCCTCCACCTCCCTGGACCTCACTATCTAGCCTGCCTCCACCTCCCTGGACCTCACTATCTAGCCTGCCTCCACCTCCCTGGACCTCACTATCTAGCCTGCCTCCACCTCCTCTGGACACTATCTAGCCTGCCTCCACATCCCCTGGGCCTCACTATCTAGCCTGCCTCCACCTCCCTGGACCTCACTATCTAGCCTGCCTCTGCCTCCACTGGGACCTCAATATCTAGCCTGCCTCCACCTCCCCTGGGCCTCACTATCTAGCCTGCCTCCACCTCCCTGGACCTCACTATCTAGCCTGCCTCCACCTCCCTGGACCTCACTATCTAGCCTGCCTCCACCTCCCCTGGGCCTCACTATCTAGCCTGCCTCCACCTCCCCTGGGACCTCACTATCTAGCCTGCCTCCACCTCCCTGGACCTCACTATCTAGCCTGCCTCCACCTCCCCTGGACCTCACTATCTAGCCTGCCTCCACCTCCCTGGACCTCACTATCTAGCCTGCCTCCACCTCCCTGGACCTCACTATCTAGCCTGCCTCCACCTCCCTGGACCTCACTATCTAGCCTGCCTCCACCTCCCCTGGGCCTCACTATCTAGCCTGCCTCCACCTCCCTGGACCTCACTATCTAGCCTGCCTCCACCTCCCCTGGGCCTCACTATCTAGCCTGCCTCCACCTTCCTGGACCTCACTATCTAGCCTGCCTCCACCTCCCCTGGACCTCACTATCTAGCCTGCCTCCACCTCCCTGGACCTCACTATCTAGCCTGCCTCCACCTCCCCATGACCTCACTATCTAGCCTGCCTCCACCTCCCCATGACCTCACTATTTAGCCTTCCCCCACCTCCCCATGACCTCACTATCTAGCCTGCTTCCATCTCCCCTGGGCCTCACTACCTAGCCTGCCTCCACCTCCCCTGGGACCTCACTATCTAGCCTGCCTCCACCTCCCTGGACCTCTCTATCTAGCCTGCCTCCACCTCCCCTGGGACCTCACTATCTAGCCTGCCTCCACCTCCCCTGGACCTCATATCAAACCTCCTCCACCTCCCCTTTGGGCCTAACTATCTAGCCCGCCTCACCTCCATGACCTCACTATCTAGCCTGCCTCCACCTCCCCATGACCTCACTAATAGCCTGCCTCAACTCCCCCGGACCTCACTACTGGCCTGCCCCCACCCTGGCCCACATCTAGCTGCTCCAAATCCCCTGGACCTCACTATTAGTCTGCTCACTCCTGGGCTCCTACTAGGGCCCGCCCCCACCTTCCCTGGGACCTCACTATCTAGCCTGCCTCCACCTCCCCATGACCTCACTATCTAGCCTGCCCCACCTCCCCGACCACATATCTAGTGCCTCACCCCTTGGACCTCACTATCTAGCCTGCCTCCACCTCCCGGCCCTCACCCCTAGCTGCCCCCACTCCCCTGGACCTCACTATTTAGCCTGCCTCCACCTCCCTGGAAACCCCACTATCTAGCCTGCCTCCACCTCCCATGGGACCTCACATCTAGCCTCCTCACCCCCCTGGACCTCACTATCTAGCCTGCCTCCACCTCTTCTGGGACCTCACCAGCTAGCCTGCCTCTACCTCCCTGGACCTCACTATCTAGCCTGCCTCCACCTCCATTGGGACCTCACCAGCTAGCCTGCCTCCACCTCCCCTGGACCTCACTATCTAGCCTGCCTCCACCTCCCTGGGACCTCACTATCTAGCCTGCCTCCACCTCCCCTGGGACCTCACTATCTAGCCTGCCTCCACCTCCCCTGGGCCTCACCATGTAGCCTGCCTCCACCTCCCTGGACCTCACTATCTAGCCTGCCTCCACCTCCCTTGGGCCTCACCATGTAGCCTGCCTCCACCTCCCCTGGGCCATTACCTGCTGCTTCCTACTCAGCCGTCTGCTCCTGTGGGTCCTCCTTATCTGCAAACCCTAGTAGTTGGTAAGTAGGATTTGTGTCAAAAACCATTGTGCCCAACTCCCCATGTAGAGGCCCAGACTATTTTTACTGGGATGCATTAAACTAGGCTGCTTAACTGCTGCGCCTCTCCCAGGCATCGGCAGGGCCAGACTGGTGGGATGCCGGGTTCTGGACTGCTGTGACCTACCTGACGGTGGCCTATTTATCAGCCTGCTTTATGTAACTACCTACCTAATAGGGGGCCTATATTCTTACCTACCTGCATAATTACCTACCTACCCAAAAGGGGGTCTACTTACTTATTGAATTTAGGAGCGTACCTATGTCCTGTATGAAGGAAGCAAAAATAACTAAGACTGTGTACAGAGCTGTCTGTAGGAACTTTAACTGTTATCGGCACAAAGGGGTCACTATAACCATTTGGGGTGCTTTGCATTGGGCGTTTGTACACAGGTGGGGCAGAGGTAAAGAGGTGTTGGCAAAGTGTGAAGTTTAAGATGTTTGTGTGGTAAATAGTGTTGAGCGATTATTATCGACAAAGTTGAAATCGGCACAGTTTTTATGTTGATCGAAATTTTTAGATCATGCGATAATTTAGGTTAAAAAACTGTGCATCATCTATTAAGATCGCCCCCATTTTCGAAAACTTCCTGTCATTTTGGCGGCCAGCAAATCACTTACAGAATAGAGCAGGGGGAGATGTGTGTGCGACGTCATGACTGGGATGTTTATGGTTGCGATTGGCTGGAAAAATCACATTGACCTCGTTTTACATAGAATAGCGTTTCCTGTTCAGCCTCAGTGTCTCTCAGCGTCTCAGAGCAGTAAGGACGTGCGCTTGCTTTTGTCCAAAACTCAGCGAAATTTTTATATTTCTTCACAGAGAAACCTCTACTATTAGCTGTGATCCTTACAATTTAGTTAGATTAGAGATTGGAAGATTTTATGTAGTTAGGTTTGAAAATTTTAAAGGAGCATCTACCGCTGTAAGTCACGGGGGGGGGAGGAGGGGGGGGGCCCCCGGGGGGAACACCCGACCCAAAACTCTTTTTTAAAGGGGAATTTTCTGGGAAAAAAAGTTTTTTCCCCCAAGGGGGCTTTGTGTTGGGCCCTTTTTCCTTTTTCAATAGTTTTTTTTAAAAATTTAAAAGTTTTTTATTGAAAAAAATTTTTTCCCGGGGATATTGGGCAAGGCCTGGAAAATTTTTAGGGGTTTACAAATTTTTTTTAGGGGAAAAAAGCGGTCTCTTTGTTAGGTTGGGAAAAAAATTCCCCCTTTTATTATTTTAGTATAAAATTTCAGGGTAGGTGTTCATTTTTTTTAATTTTTTTACCCTTTTTCCCCCTTTGTTGTTTTATCCAACCCCCTTTCACTTTTAAAATTTGAAAAACCAGCAATTTTTTTTTTAGTCCCAAACCCCAAAGGGGAAAATTGGGAAAAGGGGGCCAAAAAAATTTTTTTTGATTAAACAATTTTCAAAAAAAGGGTTTTCGGGGTTTTTTTTTACTTTTTGGGGGCACCCACAAACCTTTTGGGTTAATTGAGGAAAGGGGGTTTTGCACTTTTAAAATTTGAATCCAGCAAAATTTTTTAAAATCACCCAACCAAAAGGGGAATTTTAAAGGTCCCCAAAAAAAAATCTTGTATTATTCGAATACATAAAACAGATTTCGGGGTTTTTTGACTTTTGGGGCCCCTTCAAACTTTGTTTTATTTTAGGGCAGCTTGGGACTTTTAAATTTTTAATCCAGGGCCAAATTTTTTTTTGTTTACCACCCCGGTGAATTGAAAAGGGGGGGCCAAAAATATCTTGGGAATTATTTTCTTTAAAAACATTAAAAAAAAATACGGGGTTGTTTTTTTGGGCCTTTTTTGGGGAAATACAGCTTTGGTTTCCTTGAGGGGGAAACTTGCCTTTAAAAACTTGGGAAACCCCACCCCAAAATTTTTTTAGTCAACCCCCAAAAGGTTTAATTGAAAAAGGGGGCCAAAAAAAATCCTTTTTTATTATACGAATACATAAAAAGATTTTCGTTTGGGTTTTTTTTTATTTTGGGGGGCACCTTTTCGCTTTGTTTATTTGGGGGGGAGGGTTGCCCCTTAAAAAATGGAAAATTTCCCAAACCAATTTTTTAGTCCCCCCCAAGGGAAAAAAATTTAAAAAGGGGCCCCAAAAAAAATTTTTGGTTTTTTTTACGAATTTCATAAAAAAAATTCGTGTTTTTTTTTTTTGGCCCCCCTACAGCTTTGTTTTATTGAGGCAAAAGCTTTTCAAATTAAAAAAATTTGGGTTTTCAGCAATTTTTTAGTCACCCCAAAAGGTGAATTGGGGGAAGGGTTGCCAAAAAAAATTACCTTGGTTTTAAAATTGTAAACATTTTTTAGATACGTGGTTTTTTTTTTACTTTTTGGGGGGCAGGCCCCCCCAAACTTTGTTTTATAGGCTTTCTTTGCAAAAGGGTTTAAATTTTAAAACCAGCCCAATTTTTGTAGTTTTACCCCAGGTGAAAAAAGATAGGTGGGCCAAAAAAATTTTCCTTTTATTATCCGAAATTTTTTCATTTCAGTTTCGTGTTTTTTTTCATTTTTGGGGCAGGCCAAATCCCTTTGGGTTGGGTGATTTTTTACTTTTTTCCCGGTTTAAATTTTGGGAAACCCGGGAATTTTGTAGGGCCCCCAAAGGGGGAAAAATTTTTTATGGGGCCCCAAAAAAAAAAAACCTTTTTATTTTTCCCAAAAACAAATTTTAGATAAAGTGGGTTTTTTCCCCTTTGGGGGCAGGGGGCCGCTTTTTGTTTATAAAAATCTACTTTGCAGGGTTAAAAATTTAAAAAACCCAAAACCCAAATTTTTTAGTTTACAAAGGGGGAATTGTTTTGGTGCCCAAAAAAAATACCCTTTTTTTATCCGAAAAAACTTTCGATTTTCGGGGTTTTTTTTTTTCCCCCTTTGGGCGCGGCCAGTTTGTTGATAAAATTACTTTGGGGAGTTTTTAAAAAAATTTGGGAAAATAAGCAATTTTTTAAATCGGCCCCCCCAGGTGAATTTTTTTAGGTTTCCCCAAAAAAAAAACCCCTTGGTTTTTTATCCGAATTTTTTTTTCAGATTTTCGTGGTTTTTTTTTTCCCTTTTGGGGGGCCAAGGGGCCGGGTTTGGGTTTTTAAGGGGTCTTTTCTTTGCAGTTAATTTTTTTGGGAAAACCAAAAAATTTTTTTTTTTGATTTTGGGGGGGGATTTTTAGGGTTTGCCCGTGGAAATTTTTTCCGTTTCTTTTTTAAAAAGGGGGGGCCTTTTTTCCAAAAAAATTTTTTTCCCCTACCCCCTTTTCAAATTTTTAAAACTTTTGAACATGGGGGAAAAATTTTTTGGGGGGTAAAGGGGAAGGAAAGGGGGGGGGTTTGGAAAAATGGAAGGGGAGGGGTACGAGGGGGAAGGTGCCCCTTTTCCCGGGGCTGGGGGGACAAACCCCCGGGATTTCCCGCGGATCGTCCGTTGCAGGGGGGCCGGGCAGGCCTGCCATCGGTGGTTCCCGGGGGGCCCGTGAAACTCAGTAAAAGGAACCAAACGTTTGCCAAATTTTTGGGCCTTTAGTGGTTAATGCAACCTGCATCCCAAGCAGTCTTACCCCCTTTGTTTCCCCCCAGGGGTCACAGCCCCCCAAAAATGTCATCTTTAGGGGGGCCAAACCCGCAAACGGGTTTTTAACATTTAAAACAGCCCCCAAATTTTAAACTGGTTTTACCCACCAAATGTGGAAAAATCCCAAAATTTTTTGAAAGGGGGCCCCCTTTTGGGTGACAAAAAGGGGGGTTTTGGGGGGGGGGGGAAAGGGTGTTTAAAAGATTTTTAAGGGGGGGCCCAAAAAGGGGATGATTTTTTTGGGTTGGGGCGGGGGGCCCCGTTTTTCCCCGGGTTAACCCAAAAGGGGGGAGAAAAGGGAAATCGGGGCAATTTGGCCCAAAAAAAACCCCCGGGCCCCGGGGGCGGGCAAGCCTTGTAGTCCCCCTTTTTCTTGTAAAGGGGCCCGGGAGATTCCCCGGGGGTTTTTCAGAATTTTCAGGGGCGAACGAAAATCACCTAATTTTTTGATTTTTGGGTGATGGGGCGGGGCAATTTTCGGGTTCCCCAAAGGGGGGGTCAGGAGCTTGTGGGAAAAAAGGGTCTTCCCCCAAAAGAGGGAAAAAGGGGCGCTGGGCCCGGGTGCCAAGAAAACCCTTTTGCCAGGGGGGAAAAGGGGGTGTGCGGTTAAAGGGCGAAATTTTTTGCCGGGGGCCCCCCCCTTAAGAAAAAAACGGTTTTGTAATGGAGCAAACCCTTTTTTTGGGCCAAAAATTTTTCATTTTAACCCCTTTTGTCCAGAAATTTTTTAAAAAAGGTTTTCCCGGGTCTGGGGGGTGGGTTTTTTGAGGGGAAAGGGGGGGGGAAGTCTAAGTTCGAACCCCTTTTGGCCGGGTTTGGGACCCTGCTTTCGTTTTCCCGGCCCGGCTGCGGGTTTCAGGGGGGTCGCCCCAGCCTTTTTCCCCGGGGCAACCGGTTTTTCTTTTTTGGGGCGTTGGGGGAAAAAAACGTGGAAATTTTCCCCCCCTCCACATGGGTCCAGCCCATTGGGGGGGGCAGCAGCGGGGAAAGCCCTTTTTTGGGAAACACGAAGTGGGGCCCCTTTGGGCCTTGGGGCAAAAACAGCGGGGTTTGGGGGGGGGTGGGGGTGTTGGAAAAAGGGGCCCCCGGGGGGGTGGGGGGGGCAAAGGGGGAAAAAAAGGGGTCTGACCCTCCCCTTTTCCCCGTTTTTTGGGAAAAAAGGGCCAAACCAAAAAGGTCCCGTGCGGCAAATGGGCCCGGGTCAGCATTTAGGCCAATTTTGGTGTCTTTTTGTTTTTGGAAAACCCATCTTTTTGGGGGCCCCTTTTTGAAAAAAACAAAAGGTTTTCCCCCCCGCGAGGAAGGGGAAAAGAAGGGGAAAAAAAGATGCGGGAAAACTGAGGGGCCTTTTTTCTTTTGTCCCAAAAAACCCCCCAAGGGGGGGCCCCCCAGTTTCCCCCAAAAATTCCCTCGGTTTTTTCATTTTTTCCCGTTTGGGTTTGGGGGTTTGGCCAGAAGGGTAGGTTGGGGAAAGGGGGGCCGCATTTAAACTCTCTGGGTGGGATTTTTTCAGGCAAAGCCCCCGGGGGTTTTTGTTTTAAAACTGTTTTTCCGGGGGGCGGGGGGGGAGGGAGGGGAGGGTTTTACCAGGAAAAAAGGAAACCCCTTACCGGGGTCCCCCCGCCTTTGGGAAAGGGGTTTTGGGGCGAAAATTTTGGGGGGGGAGGGGGGGAAGATGGGGGGGAAGGGTTAAAAATTTTGGTAGTGCCCATCCCCCACCAGAGGCTTGGGGAAAAAACAAGGGGGTCCAAACTCTCACACCCTGTGCCTTTTGGGTGGGTTTTATTTTTCCCCCAAAAAAAATTTATTTTCCTTTTGCCCTTTTAAAGGCCCTCAAAAAAGAACAAAAAATTAGGGGGGGCCCCCTTTCCCGGAAACCCCGGGTTTTCAAAACAAAAATTCCCGGGGACCCTTCCCCTTAAACCCCCCCAAAAAGAGGGGGGGTTTAAAATTTCAGGGAAATGGAGGGGGGCCTTTTTTTGTTTTAAACAAACCTTTGGGGCATCTGTTTTCGTTTTTGCTTTCAAAGGGTTCCCCCAAAAGTTTTTTTACGGGGGGAAAAAACATCCCGCCGGGGCGTGGGGCAGCAGTAGTAGGGCCCCAAGGAGCCGGGAGCGGCGCCCCGCAGCAGGCAAAAGGGGGGGCAGAAGGCCCAAAAATTTTTGGGGGGGACCTCTGGCAATCTTTATTTTTCCACCCCCCCAACCCCAAAGCATGCAATGGGGAGGGACACACAATTTCCAAACCCAAAGGGACCCGCTTAGGGGCCCCTGGGCCGGGGGGCTATTCGGGGGTTTTCCAACCCCCGTTGTTTTTTGGGGGTTTTTTCCAAAAAAAGGGAAAGGGAAAGGGGGCCCGAGGCCCCCGGGTTTGGCCCCCGCCATTGAGGTGTTGTCCTGCCCAAAACAACCCAAAAGGGGTTTAAAAATCTGAGGGGGGGGACCTTCAGCACAAACGGGGGGAGGGCATTTTTTAAAAACAAACCCCATCCGGGGTTTTCCCCCCAGGGTAATGTGGGGGTTGTTTTGGGCTTTTTTATTTTAAAAATGAATTTTCGGGCATTTGGTTTTCTTTATGATGTTGGGGGCCCCCAAATTCCCGGAAGGGGGCCACCGAAGTTGCCGGTTTTTTACTTCCCCAAAATTTTTCTTAAAAAAAAGGGGAAAGGGGGCCTCCTTTGGGAAAAAATTTTTTTTTAAAATGATTTAAATTTTTTTTTCTGGGAATTTTTATTTTTTCCTTTTTTTCCCAAAAAGTTTCCCTTTTTGCTGGTTTTTTTTCTTGTTTTAAGGGGCTGTAAAAGGGCAAACCCAAAATTTTCTTTTAAAAAAAACACCGTTTTTTTTCCATTTACTTTTACTTTTTCTTTAGGAAATTTTGCAAATTTTCAAAAGGGGTTTTTAGGGGCATGTTGCTGTGAGATTTCAGTATAAATTTTGGTCCTTTGGGGAAAAGAAAAAGTGGCCTTTTTTAAATGGGGAATTTTTTTTTTCCCCTTTTTTCAAATTTTTTAAAATTTTTTGGGGCTGTTTAGGGTAAAAAAAGGTTTTCAAAAATTTTTTAAGTTTTTTTCCCAATTTTTATTGTGGAGAAAAGCCCAAAAAATTTTAATTTTTCAAGGGGGGTCCTTTTTGGGGTTTAAAAAGGGAAAAGTGGTTTTTAAGTGGGGATTTTTTCCCTTTAAAAATTTTTAAAAAAAATGGCTTACGGGGGAAAATTTTATTTTTATAAATTTTTTTTTGGGTTTTTTGCGGGTTTTAAATTGGGAGCCCAATTTTTTTACAGGGGAATTTAAATTTTAAAAAAAAAATTTTTTTTTTCTAACAGGGGGGGCATTTTTTTTCTTCCCAATTGTCCCCAAAATTTGGGTTTAAAGGGGGGCCTTTTTCCCTTTTAATTTTTTTTTTGGGGAATTTTTTCTTTTTTAAATGAAGCTATTTTTACCCGGTCCCCTTTTAAAAAAAAAATTTTTGTTTCTAAACCGGGGGGGGAAAATTTTTTTTCCCTTTAAAAAAAATTGTCCAAAAAATGGCCCCAAGAGTCATGGGTTTGGGTTTTTTTTTGGGGGCCCTTTTGCTTTGGGGGTAAAAAGGGTATTTTAAAGGTTCCCATTTTATAAAAAAAAAAAATTTTTTTTTCAAAAAGGGGCAAAAATTTTTTCTTCCCCCAAATTTTTTCAAAAAGTGGGGTCAAGGGTGTGGTTTCTTTCAGGGAAAAAGGAATTTGGGGAGGGGGAAAAATGTTAATGGAAAACATTTTTGCAAAAAAGGGGGGCTTGGTTTTTTTCAAGTCCTTTAAAAAATAAAACTATCAAACCCCCCTATTTGGAAGGGGGGGGGGCAAAAAAAAAACCCTTTTTAATTTTTCCCAAATTAAAAAAAAAAAGAAAAAACAAAAAAACATGGTGGGGGTTTTTTCCCTTTATTTTTAAAAAAATTTTTTTCTGGGAAATTAAAAATACTAAAAAACTTGCCTTGGGAACCCAAAAAAGCTGGTTTAAAAAAATTCCTTTTGAATTGTTAAAAAGGGGGGGGGGTACGGAAAACTTGGGGCCCCGATGTAGGTTTTGAGGGGGGGATGGAGAAAAGGGGGCAAGGGGGCCCGAGAAAAATTCCAAAAATAAAAGGGGGGCCCAATTTTTTCCCCCAGGGAAAGTTTGGGTAAAAATAAGGGGAAAAAAAAATTTCCCCAAAAAAAAGGGGGGGACCCCGGGTGGGAAAAAGGGGGGTTAAAACCCAAAAGTATTTTCCAAGGGGGAAGCCCCAATTTGGGCCCTAAAACCCCTTTCCCCGGGGGGGGCAAGCGTTTCCCAGGGGGCGGGGGGCAAATTTTTAGGGCCAGTTGGGAAAAAAAAAATTTGGGGGGTTTTTAAAGGGGGGGTTTCCCATTTTTTTGGGCACCTTTTTTAAAATTTTTGGGGGCAGGGGGGGCCCGGTTTTTTAATTGGGGGCTTTTGCGGGGCAGGGGGGGGAAGGGGTATTTGGGTTTAAAGGGGTTCCAAATTTTAAATTAAAAAAAGGGTTTGGGTTCCCAAAGGGGCTTTCCCTTTTTTTCCCGGCCCCTTTTTTTTTTAAATTTGGGGGGGGGGGGGCTAACAGGGTTTTTTTGGTTTATTGCGGGAAAGGGGGCAGGGCCTTGGTTTCCCCCAAAAAGTCCAGTTCAACTTTAAAAAGGGGGGGTTGGAAAAAAACTTTCCTTTTTTTTCCCCGGAAAGGGCAAAAAAATTTTTAATCTTGGGGTTCAAGGGGGGGGGAAACAAAGGGGTTTTTAAAAAAATTTGGGGGGGGGGGTCATTTTCCCTTTTTTTGGGGTTAACCAAGGGGGACAAGGGGATAGGGCCCTTGTCCAAAATAAACTAAAAAAGGGGGTTGGGAAAAAGGGGGGGGGGCCTTTTTTTCCGGGGGGGTTTTTAAAAATTTTGGGGGGGCCCTGGCAGGGGTTTTTGGGGGCTTTATTGGGGTGGGGGGCCCCCCGGGGGCTGGATAGTCAAAAGTTTTCCCGTTAAAAAATAAAAAAGGTTGGGGTTGGAAAAGGGGGGCTTTTTTTCCCTTTTTTTTTCCCCCGGCAACCCCTTTTTTAAATCCTTTTGGGGGCCCGGGGGGGGCCTTTTCAGGTTTTGGGGCTTTGCTTTGGGCCAGGGGGGGGGGGAAAGGGGGATTCCCAAAAAGGTTTTTCCCGTTCAAGTATAAAATTGGGTGGGGTTCCCAAATCATTTCTGGGCCTTTTGGGCCCCTTTTTAATTTGTGGGTTTTTTGGGAGGGGGGTTTTTAAGGGTCGGGTGTGGTAAAAGGGGGACCCCGGGATAGTTTAATGGGGTGTTGGGGATTTTTTTTTTTTTTTTGTGGCTTTTTTTTAAAAACCCAAGGGTTGTGGTTTCCCAAGATTTTAGCCCCCGTATTTCCCTTTTTACTGTTTGTGGATGTCAATTTCCAGCCTTTTTCCCCGTTTTTCTGTTTTGGGTGTTTAAGGGAAAATTTAAAAAGGTTTTTTTTGTTTTTTTTTTCTTCCCATAGGGGGCTTTTTTGGGGCATTGCTCCCTTTAAAGGCCCCCTTTTACCCATTTGGGGCTATCTTGTCGGGTGATGGGTTTTGGGGGGGGGGCATCGGGGCCATCGGGCCCAAAGTTGGTTTGGGCCAAAAAATTTAAAAACGGGTCAAACCAACCCAGTGGGTTTAAATTTTTGAAGAGGACGGGGTTTTTTCGGGGGGGGGGAGGGGAAATTGTCATTTGGGGGTTCTGGGCCCGGGGTAAGGGGAAGAAAAGGGGAAAAAAGGGGGGGAAAAGGGAAAACCTCAAAGAAAAACGCCGTCTTTTTTGTAAGGTTTCCCTTTTATGTCAAGGGTTATTTTGGGTTCTTTTGGGGTTTAGTTTTCTGGGATTCCCCTGGTTTTATTGGGGTGGTGGCCCCTGGTGGGTTTTTTACCAATACGAAAAAAGGGTTTTCAGGCGCTTGTATAAGTGGGGAAGGGGCCCCCCCACTTGTCCCTAAAAAATAAAAAAAAAAACTGTACGCTTGGGCCCCCTTTAAACCCCGTTGGGAAAAAAAGGAAAATTTTTTGTGGGAAAACCAAATTTTTTTTTTTCTTACTGGGGGGTTTTATAGGGGGGTTTTATTATTAGGGGGGGGGAAATGGCGGGGGGATTGGTTTTTTGTTTGGGGTGGGGGGGGGTTTTTTTTTGCGGGGGGGGCTTTTTTTTGGTTTCCCCGGTTTCCCCGGGCCCCCGATTTTTTTGGGGGACTACTGAAACTTTTATGGGGGCCATTTGTTTTTTCCCACTGTTTTTGGGGAATTATTTAAAAACCCACGGGCCACATGTTTTGAAAAACCCGTCTTTTGGGCTAAAAAAATCAAATTTTTTTGCCCCCTTTTGTAACCCCTTCCCCGAGCCCCCCCCTTTTTTATTTTATTAGGTTTCTCTAGAAAAATTTAAAAAAGGGGGGCCCCCTGATTGGTTTTTAAAGGGGCCCAAACCCCAAAATGGGAATTTTTTGGGCCCTTTGGGGCCCCAAATTTTCCCTTTCATTTAGGGCCCCCCAAAATGGGAATAAAAAAAAATTTTCTAAGAAAGGCAGAATGGGGGGGGGCCTTTAAAAAGACTTTGGGGGTGTCGGGAAAAAAAACTGGTTCCCTTCAAAAAAATATTTTTCCCTGGGGGGGCCAGTCTTTCAATTTTTCCCTTAAAATTTGGGGCCAATGCCCGTGGGTTTTTCCACGTATCCCAAGGGGTTTAAAAAACCTGGGGGTTTACAGTTATTTTTTTTTCCCCTGTGGAAATTGGAAAGGTGATTTTCCCCCAATGAAAAACCCTGTTTTTTCCCCCCGGGAGGGTTTGTAGAAAAGGGCCCCTAAAAAAGGGAATAAAAAAAAATTTAGTTTTAATTTATTTTTTCCATTGGGTAATTTTTTAACTTCCACAAAACTTTCACTTACATAACTTTTTTTTGGGTTTAAATTTTTCCCAAAAATTTTAAAGGGGTTTTTTTTTTCAAATAACCAAAAAATTTAAACTTTTTAAAAAACGTTTTTTTGGGGTAGGGAATTTTAAGAGGGTTTTTTTTTTAAAACATTAGTTTTTTTTGGGTTTTTTCCTTTTGGGCAAGAAATTTAAAAAAGGGTTTTTATCTGGCCCGGGGTGGGACCCCTGGTTTTTTTGGTTTCCCTCCCCTAAAATTTTCTTTTTTTGATTGAAGGAGAGGGAGGGGGGGGTTTAAATTAGCAATTGGGGTGGGGGCCCTTTACGCTTGGGGGAAAATTTAATAATTTTTTATCTAAAAAAGATTAGCTTTTTTTTTTACAAAGGGGTTTTAAACAATTTTTTTTTTTTAAAATTTTCAAAAAACCCCAATTATAGCTTTTTTTTTTTACTGAAAAAATTTTTTAAAATTTCCCACAACCCTTTCCCCCTTTTTTAATGTTTCAAAACTTTGTTGTAAGAAGCTAAAAAATGTTTTTTGGTTTCCCCCCGCAAAATTTGAACCCCCCAACCCCGCCCCGGGCCCCCAAAACAAAAGTTTGGGTTTAAAAGGGGGGTGCCTGTGACTGTTGAAAACCCGCCCTGGTGAGGGAAAAAACCCCTTTTTTCCCCAAAACGGTATTTTTGGGTTTTTTTTTTTTTTAAAAAAGGGGAAGGGCTTGTAAAAACCCGGGGTGGAGGGGGGTTTTTTTACTATAGGGGAAAAAAAGCCTTTTTTTATAAAAAACCCCGGGTTCCCTTCCAAGGGGGCCGGGTGCCGCCCCCAGGTTTCTCCCAAAAAAGAATTTTAATTTTTTTTCTTGGTTTATGTGACCCTTTGGGAAACTTATTTTTAACAGGGGGGCCCCAGTGTTTTCTTAAAAAAAATATTTGGACCCTGGGGGGGGGGGGCGCCCGGGGAAAACCTTTTTGATTCAGCTGCAGCTTTTTTTGGAAAAAAAAACTGAATTGTTTATTTTTTCAGGGGGGGTTGCCCCCCTTGGGGGGGTTTTGGGGCAGTGGGGTTTCTTTGTTTTAGGGGTTTTATTTTACTGTTTTTTTTTTTAAAAAACCCTTCCCCAAACCTTTTGGGAAGAGGTTTTTGTAAATGTGGGGGGAAAAAAAAATCTTTTAAGGCCCCAAACCCCTTTTTTTTAAAGGGGTTTAAAAATAAAAAATTTCTTTTAAAAAATTTTCAAAAAATTTTAAAATTTTGCCGGGATCTTTTCAAAATTTCCCTTAAAATATTTTTTGAAAAAGGGAAATATATTTTTAAATTTTTTGAAACTGATTATTTTTATTCAAGGGGGGACCCTGAAAAAAAATTTTAAGGGTTTTAGTGAAACCCTTTTGATAAAATTTTGTTAAAAAAACCCCCAAACTTAAACCCGTGGGGGGAAAAGGGGGATTTTTTTTTCAGATAAGGGGGCCCCTTTGTTTTTGGGGTTTACCTTGTATTTGATGGATGTGCCCCCCCATTTAAATTTAGTCCAAAAAAAAATTTCCCAAAAGAAAAATTCCCAAAATTTTTTTGGGATGCTAGGGAAAATTTTCAAATTTAAAGCTGTTTTTAAAATCATATATTTTTTTATGGTTTTTAAAAAGGGGGTTTGGGATTTTTCAGTTTTGGGTTTCTGTTAGTTGTATTTACTATTTTTATAAAAATTGGGGGCCCCGGTTGGGTTTTTTTTTGCTGGGAAAATTTTTTTTTTAAAATTTTTAATGTTTTTCAGAAAAAAGGTCAAAAAAAATGGGAATTTTTAAAACATGCAGATTTTGTTTGCAGATTTTTCCATTGTGGGTTGGGTTTTTTGGGGAAAATTTTTTAAATAAAAGGGGAAAACAATGAAAGGGAGATTTAATAATTTTGTCTAACTTTTTTAGGGTTTTTGTTTTTACACGGGGGATTTTTTTGGTCCGGAATTTTTGGGGTTTTTTTTTTCTTGGTTAAAAATTTGCATTAAAAAAAATTTCCCGGATTGAATCGGGGTCCAAAAAACCAATTTTGGGCACCAAAAAGGTTTTTTGCTGGTGCTTTTCTCCCTTTTTAAATTTAAAATTTGGGGGGCATTGGGTTTTTAATTTTTTTGGGAAAGGATTTTCAAAAGGGGGAAAAAAAAAAAAAACCAAAAAAAAACGCAAAATAAAACCCCCCGGGGATTTTGGCAAAAACAAATCGTTTTGGGAAAAGCCGATTGGGGGGTTTTTTTCATTGCAAAGGAAAAGTAAAAACCCCCCATTGCTTTTATTGGCTTGATGCCCCTGGTTTTTGGGGGGTCCGTTTTTTGGGGTTTTGAAAGAACCCGGGAAAACCCAAAAAAAAAAACCAAAAAAATTTAAACATTGTTTTTTCCCCGGAATTTTAAAAAAACCCAAATGTTTTTAAAAATTTTTCCCTTAGTGCAAAAATTTTTTTTCTAAACGTTTTAAATGGGACCACGTTTTTTAAGTGGTTTGAAAAAAATTTTTGGGTGTTGTTTGGGCCAAAATTTTAAAAAAGTTGGTTTTAAATTTTTTGCTTTAAAAAACTAATCCACTTTTTCCCCTTTAATTGGGGGAAAAACCCGGGGGCCCTGGGTTTAAACCAAGGGGGCCCCAATTTTCTTTTGTCAAAGAAGGACCAAAACCAAATGTCTAGGGGGGCTGTCTTAAAAAAACACAATAAAAAATTTTGGTTTTTAAAAACCCTTGGTTTTTCCTTAAAAGGGGTTTTCCCGGAAATTTTTGGCCAAAGGGTGCCCTTTAAAAAATTTTTAAATTTTTAAATTTAAAGGGGAAAAACCCGTCCCCTTTGGTTTTTTGCCCCCCCCTTTTTTTGGGGGGGCCCCGGGCCCAAACTAGTTCCGGGCCCTGCTGTTCCCCAAACTGTGGCCCCCCCTTTTTCTTAAAAAAAGGGGAGCCCCGTTTTTGGGGGCACTTTTCCCCGCAAAATTTTTTTTAAAGGGCGGTGTTTAGCTTCCCCCCCCCCAAAGGGGGGGTAAGCCCCCGCACACTGGGGGGGCAGGGTTAATTTCCAAAATTGGTTTTTTAACCCATTTTAAAAAAAAATAGGGGTTTTTTGTTTGGGGGTGGGGGGGGGCCCAAGGGCCTTTGGTGGGCGGGGGTTTGAAAAAAAAAACTGGGGCACTCTTAAAGGGGGCTCTTTGAAATGGAAATTTTTTTCTGGGGGTTTAAAAAAAAAAGGGGGGGGGGGGGATTTTAGCATTTAAAAAACCCTTGGGGAAAAATCCGCATCTTACGGGGGGAATTTAAAGGGGCAAAAGCACTAAAAAAAGCAGGGGGCTGGGACCCCCAAAGCTTGTTTCGTCCTCCCGCCAGGGGGGGGAAAAAAAAATTTTGTGGGAAAAGGTTTTTTCTTTAAAAATTAAAAAAAACCCAAATTTAAATTTCAATTTTGGTTTTTTTTTACCCGGGTTGTTTTAAAAGGGGGGTTTTTCTGGGAGTTTTTTTAAAAGGGTTTTTTTGTCATTTTCAGGGACCGCTTTTGGCCCTTTAGAAATTGGGGTTTCATTTTCCACATGGATGTGGGAAAGTTTTTAGGGGGGATTTTCAAAAACAGGGAAAGGGAAAAAGGGGGGAAACCGTTTGGGAGGAAGGTTTGGGGGGCATTTAAGGAAAGGGGGTAAAGTCTTTTTTCTTTTTTTTTTTCATGACCCCCGGACAAAACAAGCCCTTTTTTAAAAAAAAACAAGGAAAAAAAACCCCTTTTTTCTTTTTAAAAAAAAAATTTTGCAAAAGGGGGCCCAAAACATTTTAAAACATTCATTTAAAAAAAACAGCTGCTAAAATTTTTCATTTTTTAACCCCCAAAGGGTTTTTTTTTTAGGGAGATTTTCCCCCAAGGGAAAAATTAAAATATCTGAAATGTGTGGATGGGTTTTTCTTAAAATTTTTCAAATTCCCTTTTTGCTGGTTACTGTAAAAAATTCTGTGGGGTTTTCCCCCCCATTTTTTGTATCCATCCCGTGTGCCAAAATTTTTCCCTTTGGGGCTTTCCAACCAAAGGCGGTGGGGGGGAAATTTTTCCGGGGGGGGCCCGGTTTTCCCGGGGGGGGTATTTGTTCGGTTTTTTTCGGGGGGGCCCTCCCCACGGGGGCGCGGGGGGGGAAAGGGTTTTTTCCGCGATGGGGGGAGGGGGAAGCCCCCCCCCCTTTTTCCCTTTTAAAGCCCCATTCTTCTGTCTGGGGAAAAAAAGGATTGGGAAAAATTGGTTTTCTTCCCAAACCCCAAAAGTTTTGCCGCCCCCCACCGCCGGGGGGGGCAAAAAACCGGGCCGGGGCGGGGCCCCCCAAAAAAAAAAACCGTTTCAGGGGGGGGGGGAACGGGGGTGCCCCGACCCAATTGGAATTTTTGGGGGTTTTTTTTTTCCCCCCCCCCTTATGGGGGTGATTAAATTTTGTCGGGTATTATATTTTGTTTTGTATATTTTTGCCGGTGGGGTTCTCAAAAATTTTCGGCCGGTTTTTAAAGGGCGGTTTTTTGGAAAAAAAAAGGCAAAAAACCCGGGGGAAAACCACAAAACCAAAAAACCACCCAAAACAAAACAACGGATTTTTTTTATTTTAAAAGGGGAAAACCAAAAAAGAAAAAAAAACCGGAATACCTTTTTAAATTTTGGCCCCGGCCGGGGGAGCGGGGGGGAAAGGGGGGGTTTTGGGCAAAAGGGGGAAAGGGGTTTTTGGGGGGAAGAGGGATCCAAATTTTTGGTTTGTGTGGGGTTTTGGGGTTTGGGTGGGGGGTGTTTTTTTTATGGAATTTTCCCCCGGGGGGGCGGGGTTAAAAGGGGTGTGGGTTGGGGAATTTGGAGTGAAAAAATTTTTGGGGGGTTTAAATTTGGGGTTGTTTAAAAATTTTAAAAGGTGGGTGGAGGGTTAAAATTTTGTAGTTTTAGGGGGTTTTTAATATAGATTTGGGTTTTGGGTTTTTTTTATTTTTGGGGATTTTTCCTTGGGGAAAAAAATTTGTTTTGGGGGGGTTTAAAGGAATTTTTTTTAGGGGGTTTTTAATTTTTTTTTGGTGTAGGGTTTTTTCGGGGGGGGTTTGGGTTGAAAGGAATTTTTAAAAATTTTTGGTTCGGGGTTTTTAAAAAACCGTTTGGGTTTTGGGGTTTGGGGGGGGGGGTTGGTATGTTTGGGTTTTGGGGGGTGGACCAAAGTTTTTTTCCCTTTTTAAAAAAAGAAAAAAAAGGGGGAAAAACTTATTTGGAATTTTTTTGAAAAGGGTTTTTTTTGGTTTTCTCCTTTTAAAGACTTTGTAAAAAGATAATGGACCCTCTAGAGGTAATTCAACTAAACACACAAAATGTACTGGAAAATCTAATGTTCGTTGCATTTGTTTTTTCATATTACATAAAGATTATTATTTTGTCTCAAGAACACTTTAAAACAAGATAAAAGTAAAACATGGGTTGAGTTTTAGGCTTTTCACACTTTCACTGACTTTCATTCTGCCACCAAGGTTCAGTGTTTTCAGCTGCAATAAAAACATGTATGAACGGGGCTGTGCCAGTTTTCTGGTGTACTTTGAGACAAAAAGCTGGCATAGCCCTGTTCTTTAGATGTATGAGCAGGCGCACTCCAAACTTTGGTGCGATAAGTGCCTTGGTAATGCACCAAAGATTTGGGGTGTTCTGGGGGCATCGCACCACATTTGCAGAATTAAACACATTTATGAATCTTTGACGCCAAACCAAGGTGCAGAACAGCGAGACCAGGTTAAAGGTGGCCTGCATGAGCCAGACTTGTCGTATTGGCAGTACAATAAGCTTACATGTAGGAAATGCAGAAGAACAGGTTCATACATTCTGGCGCACTCTACAGTACCTTAAAGCTATTTAGAATTGGCCTGTCAGTGCCAGGATTAATACATGTTGCCCATAGTTTGCAGTGTGATTCTTGCTATCACACCTGATGGATTGTGTTGTCTTCACATTTACGTTGAGAGTTATGATGTTCCATCATTGGAGCAGAAAAACCAAATTCAAGCTGTGATAGTTTCAACAGGCAACCCCATTGATTTAGTGGGGTTCATTGATTTTATTCATGGTGTCCATTGTTTTGACGGGAAGAAGAGCACTGTTTGATCTGATGCAATTCCCATTAAATATGTACGAATCTGCAACAGAGTCTGAACACAGCCTTATTAAAGTGAGACCTGTCATATGTGTTATAGCTTCCTTAACGGGGTTGTCCCACTAAAGACATTCATCAGCTATGCACAAGAAGTCTTTGAAGGGAGCAGTGTGACCAAATTGTGTATTGCTGTTCCATTCAAATCTATAAGACAATAATAACTGGGTGCTGTACTCAACTATCTTCATTGGTACCATAGACTTTAAATAATGCATCAGAGCACATGTTTGGTTACTTCTCCATTCAAAGACTCATTTGTTGAGCGCAGTGAAGGAGGACTCAAGACCCCAATTTTAATGATGGTAAGGGTCCCAGCAGTAAAACAATGTTAAGGGAGGGGGGGAGTGAAACCTTTGCACTGCGCCCACCAGTGTTAAAACGGTCCTGATGAGGGACTAAGACTGTTCTAAGACTTTCCTACTGATCATCTTGATGTCTACATGACCACTGTCTGTGAGAACTATGTGACAGACTGTAAGAATAGTATTTGTGTGTTCCTGTGAGTGTATACACTTCTGTATATACAGACATTTAGCTTCTCCATACTTGAAGTCCTCCCTGCCAGCAGAGGCTTTTGCTCACACATCTGATTTGGACAAGGAATTTAATACAGAATCTGTGTCAGATTCTGCATCCAATTAAAGTTCAAATCCCATTGATTTAAATGGGGAAATCCACGTTAGTAAAGATGGGTGTAATCTATGTCAATAAATGCAGTGCAATCTGCCACTACATTTATACTATCTCTGTATGCTGATTCTGTGTCAGGCTTTTCATTTAGAGAAAATCTGACAGGTGAACATATCCCAACCTGACCATGGTGGTAGGGGGAATTTTTTCTTCCCAACTGGAGAGTGATTAAAGGGGTTTTGCCACGATCTCATTTCATACCTCCTGTATCCAGCTCTTCAGCTCTGTGTGCTCAGAAGGGGACGTGTGTGATTTGTTTCAATTGCATATCATGTGACCCAGAAGGATGACATCACCAGGCCTTTCCTCTCTCTAGACAAAGAAAGGTCTGTTTATGTGTAGAGCTGTGAGTAGCTACTTTTGCCTCCAGGCACAAGGGTCCTTGGTTCAAATCCCTGCAGGAACCAAAGCTGTGGGTTTTTATTTCTCTTTATTAATGCACAGACCTCATGGAGGTTTCTTTTTTATTTATTTGCACTGTTTGACTAATTACTAAGGAGTACAGAGGACAGGAGTAGAATGACAGCACCTGGGGTTTGAACATTCAGTAGCTGCCTGAGAGGAGAAGTGATGTCTGAGCATGTGCGACCAGGACTGAGAAGCTCTGATCACTGGTTGTATCCCTTGGAGGTGAGCATAAACAATGGATCACTAAAGGAGCAGCTAAAACAAAAACTGTGCAGAATTTTTAATAATGATGAAAGGTGAAAATGTTTAATATTTAATTTACAAACTTCCCACATCAATTTTGCTTCATGGCAAAACCCCTTTAAGCCTAGAAACTGCCCTGGTTACCAAATTTGGACAGTTACATTATTATAGCTTTCCCTTGTGGAGTTAAGCAGTGTTCCTGTTATCCACTGCTATTGATTGGACAGCGCACTTTTTATCGATGTGCTATCCTCGAAGGTCTTAGGATTTCTTATTTTTATTACAATGTTGCTCCGTACAGATGCCTTGAGAAACTTCTGAGAGATGCTGAAGCTCGTTCAGGTGGAATTACATTTTCTGTTTGTTTACTAACCTGATTTTTTTTTTTCTTACAAAAAAGTGGCAGTCCAGGGTCTGCTGGTATGAGAGAATATTGTGTCTCACATGGGCACCAAATGTATTGCATATTGGCCTGCTATAGGTGTACATATAGCAGGTTTACCTGCTGTTGTATATAAAACCATAAGTAATGCATAATAATATCACAATGAGCTGTACCAAGTAGCAAACCGAGCTCTGCTGCATCTGCATATCACCACAGCTGTAGGACTCTACAAAATGTAAATCACTTAAAACAAAAGGGCAGGTTTATCTATTCATTATAGGAGGGAGGGTGTTCCAAGGTCTTCAATAACAGGAAAAGAAGGAGACCATAAAACACAACTTCCAGTCAAACAAAGAATAGTTCTAAGATTTGTGACTGAACGTCATTGTAATCGGTTATATATTCCTGTCAGCCTGACGTCAGCTCTTATCAGTAGGGACCATACCAGTAAATCCTGGCAGAGGAATACAGAATATGCTTTTTACAGATATAAGCTTTTAACTGCTCATTTTCAAAGGAAACCTGTTTATCTTTGTCTTAGATGTTCAGAACCAGGTTATGGCTTTTAGGATGTCAAGATGGATTGCATCAAACCGGAATATAGAGCTATATGACTACTGAACTTCAATGGAGCCCATGAATGTGTAAATAAAAAATAACTATTAGGAATTTTTTTGTACTTTTTCTGCACCCATGAAAATGAAAAGGAAAAACCTGACCCAAAAGGTTCTGAATGATCAAATATTCTGGTTTATTGGCCATGGGATTTTTTTCATTCTAAAGATCTTTAAAGAAAACACAAAGCATGATGATAATTTGGAGGAATGCCGACAAATATGTTTTATTATTTATTTCCTAAAGCGGTGAATTTTTATTACATAGCCTTTAGCACTGTTGTGTCCATGATGAATTAACAAGACCTACAATTCTGAAATAAACCAGAATGCTTTTATTCAATGACAGCAAGCATATAAGGTGAGGAACTGAATATCTTTGAACATCTTTAAATTGAGTATCCTGATATGCCTCAATAGTAGAAAGCGCTGACTAAATGTCCCCCAACACTTCTAGTATATGACACCGACTGATATACTGGTTCATAAGGAGAGGTTTACCGGTCTGGAGCCCTGACTAAGGTGTTAATTAACCAATTAGGTAAATCAACCAATAAGAAGAAAATGACAAATAACAAGACGTCCAATCAGGGCCCTAGAGGCTACTTAAATGAGTGAATTGCTCGACCTTTGGTGACATCATAGTGACATGGCAAAGGTTGTGTATGGCTATTTAAATAAACCTTCTGTTTAACAGGGCTGTTTCTTGGGGCGGGTATGGCTGGTGACTGCCAATGATGCCCCTCTCTCTTATAATGTCACGTACCTTGCTTGCTTGAAGAAGAGGCCCTGAAAATAACTGGGAGAACACATTTTATCTGTTGGGTGGCAGCCAGCGATATAAAGGCAACATATCTCACTGCATATCTACACAGGTGGATAGATTGCTGCCTTTTTACTCAAAGGAATAATTTAAGAGTCCTCCTGACCTTTACCTACTGCAGGGGGTGGGATGTAATGTGCTTTGTATGCAGTGTGTATATTGTGTGCACGCTCG
>JAODAL010018077.1:0-75785 GCA_025379985.1 Phyllomedusa bahiana
CTCCTCCCCCCCCCCGGCAAATCCGCCGCGGGGGGGATAAGGACATGTGAATTTCCGGGCGTAACGCGCGAGCAGTGATTGTCTATGGGCCCGGCGAGGTCCCGGGGCCCCCCCGCTCCCCCCCCCCGCCCCCCCGCCCCCCCCCCGGCCACAGGGCATAACTCCCGGGGCGTAATTACCCCCGCAGCAAACCCCGTGGAACATACCCTTACAATGCATTTTTAATGTGTTTTTACTGTGGAGCTTTGAAAGTAATTGTCTTTATTTAATCATTAAAACTTGCAAATTCATTGTAGTAAAAGAGAGGAGGAGAGAAAATGACTGCTGTCCCCATGTCACTCAGTGCCTTTTTGTTTTTATCCCCCACATTTAAAAATGGTAAAGGGCCTTCGCTAGATTCTATTTTTAAACCTACAGCGGATGGGATATTTTTGGATAAAATTTGTGTAAAATGTTTTCTTTGTAGGCCCCCTTGAACAGTCTCTTGAACGCTTTGAGCATTTGGGGGGGAATGGCAACCCAGAGAGCCCCTTTCCCTGCCGGTTACCAGTATAGAGAAACTCCAGAAGACTGGAGTGAAGGACAGAAATTTTTCACAGGAAAAGGGGCAACAGTGAGGGGTAATAACCCCCCCCCCCTCCCCCGCCCATCTGCGGGAAAAAAACCTGTGTGTCGACACAAAATTCCAAAAAAAGAATTTAAAAAGGAGTTGTCTCCCTAGATTTCGGGAAATGCATGAATGAAATACTCTGTCACTTCCGGGTTCGATGCCTTTTACAAAAGCTCCCTTTTACGCTCTGTCTTTTTAAAGTTGCTAATTAGATCAGATTAGCTTCTCAAACTACTAACAGGACTTCTTATTCTGTTTCCCCAAAAAACAAAACCCCTAATTACAGTTTTTGTTTATTTTAAAAAAATAAAGTTTTTTACGGGCTGAGCGCACGGGACACTCCCAAAGGGCCCTTTGGGGGTTTGATGACATAAACTCCTGTATCTCATTGAAAAAAACACCCGGGGGGGAAAATTTTTTATGGGTTTGGGTTTTTATGGGGAAACCCCTGAAAAACCCAGGGAGGTTTTAAATTTTCCTTGTATCCCCTTAGGGAAAACAAGGAACAAAGCAATATTTTGGAAAATGTCTTTATTTTGGTTCCCTACATTTTTTAAAAGCTATTTTTCGTAGCGAGAAAACCCCCTTTTAAAAAAGTTATTTTTTTTTTTCCCAGTTCTCCAGGAAAAACCCTCGCTGAAAATCGGCACCAAAACAGAACAGTTTGGTGCGGTTTTTGGGGGGGGGGGGGTTTTTCGGGGTTTTTCCCTGTGAAAAAATTTGGTGGTTTTTTCAGAATTTCCACTCCCTTTACCACCCAATGTGAAATGTGTTTAAAATTTCACAGACAAAAAACGGTTCGACCAGTAACAATCAGTGAGAAAACTTACGGGTTTTGTAAAGTTTTTTATGCAAAAAGACCCTATCAACCCACTACTAAAGCTAAAGTTTCTGAATATTGCCAGGGAAAGACAGCACACCTGCAGTTTCATATACTCTTTCATCACACTGTGCACTCAGGGCCCTGTTGCTAATTTGCTCCTAAAGGTCACAAGACTTAAAGTGGGAACGCTTATAGATGAAAAGAAGTTTTTAAAAATTTTAAGGGGGTTTTCCCCCGGGTTTTTTTTTAATACTTTTATCTAATTTCCCTTGTGCAAATTTTAAAAAACCCTTTTTACGGTTTTTCGGGTGGATCTGGGAAATCTTTTTTAAACACATTGGGGCCCCAGGGACCTATGTACCCCAAAGGGGCTGTTGTAAAGTAAGTCTGGGGTGGGGCACACTTTTGTGTTGCCCTGACAGCGGGCCTGTGTCTTGCTGACACATGGGGCCCCCATGTAAAAAAAACTGTCTAGGTGTAAGATTCTCTCTGTTGCCTATAGAACCAATCAGAGCCCCCCTTTCCCTTTTTCCCCTAGCACTATATAAATTTTAAATGAAAAGGAAGCTCTGATGGTTGCTTGGCCGGGCCTTAGACCCAGACCTTTTTCATGCTTGGGGCCCCACAGGAGAAATGTTTAAATCATTACTAAGTATAAAAAAAAAAAGTATAAAATAAATTTCTCTTAGTGGGTTTTAAAAAAAAAAAAAAGGTTTTGGGGGGGAAAAATTTAAAAAAAAAAATATTTAATAAAAAAAAATTTATTATCCCATCCATTTCACACAAAAAAAAATTTACACACTTTGGGTTTTAAAATGCGCGGTAAAAATTTTTAAAAAAAATTTTTTAAATTTTTTAAAAAGGGTTATTTAGTGTGAAATTGAAGGGGCAAAAAAAATTAAAAAAAAACAAATGCATAGAACTGCTTTTTTTTATGTTCAACAGAAATTTATATTAAATCAGATTACCCCCCCCAAAAAAATACAATCTCTCTCTTGCATAAAAGAAATTTCCTTATACAAGGGGCATTATAGAAAAAATTAAAAAATTTTAAGGGACTATTGAAACGAAAGGGAGGCAAAAGCAAAAAAAGGGTTTACCCGGTAGCAAAAATTGATTTAAAAAAAAAAAAAACCTGGGGGAACCCTCTAAATGGGAAAGCACATCCAGGGGGGTTACAGGAATGAAACCCACATTTTTAAAACCTCTGGTGTTAAGCTATTTTTAAGGGGGCCTCTTTGGGCCCAGGTTTTCTCAGAAAGGGGCCCCAAAATTTAGCATGACATGGCAGCCATGAAAATGTATGAGAAACCCACGGGTTTTACAGAGCCTGGGCCCATAAAGTACAGCTATGTCGGGAAAACTGCTCTATGATGTCTGTATGATCTGGGGCAACTACCCCTCACCCTAGTTCAGGCTTTTCCCCAAACTGCGGCCCCCAGCTGTTGGAAAAATACAATCCCCCTCATTCCCATGTTTTAGAATTTTAAAAAATGCTTTATGAGGTTGTTTTTTTTCCCCAAAATTTTGGGAAAGGCCCCAAAATTTTAGGATGCCTGCCTTGTTGGGTGAGAGGAACGGCCCCTTTTAGGGCATCAGTCTAGGGGCCTTTGGGGCGGGATGGTACGAGTTCTTTTTTTTAAAACCTTCCCCCAAATTTTTTAGGGAAAACCAAAACTTGATTTTCCCCTTTTCATTCAAATTGGACCACTAAAAGGGTTTAAAAATTTTCCTAGCAACAAAAGTGGATGTCCCCCTTCTTAAAATCAATATTAATTTATCCTGGGAAGGAAAAAAGTAAATTTCAAGGGGAAAATTTAAAGAGGGGTAAACCTTTAAACAGATAAATAGAGGACAGGTTTACCCCGTTGTCCTGCATCTCATTTTTGGGCGCACTAAGAGTTTCCCCCTTTTTATCGGGTTTAAAAAAAGGAGGGGGGGGGGTCAAGTGAAAAACCTTGGGAAAAAGACCCGATGTGACCCCTTCCTGATCCCCGATTTATCTTCTGGGAAAAGGAAAGGGCAAGCAAACAAAGAAAACTTTATTTTACGGGTTTTCCGAAATTTTTTGCCAGACAACCGGGACAGCAAAAACCCTTTAAACCATGCCGACCCCTTTTTTAAAGCAATTCTGGGGGTTCCAAAGCCCTTTCCTTCCTGGGGACACAGAGGGAAAAGAGAATGCTATTTCCCCGGGTCCCGTCAGTAACCCAAACATAATTTTTTTTTCCTCTATCGGGAGTGGGAAAACTCTAGAATTTCAAATTTCCCAAAGGTTTTCACATCACGGGTTTCAAATCCTGTTCTGTAAACTAGGTTCAATTTTTTTGAAAAAGGAAAATAAAACATGTTGGGCGGGGCCCCGGGGGGGAAACCATTTGTGGGATAATTTTTTACCAGAACAATGGCGTTGGGTTTTGACCGCAGTCAGTTCTTTCCCATAGCCAAGGTTTATGTTACGTTTGCTTGTCCCGGGGTTTTTCGGTAGTGAAAGGGGACTTTGCCAGTTTCAGATTTCACTCAGTGGCGCCCCCAAAGGGGCCGGGCCCGGGAAAAACGGGTCCCTTTAAATTTCCCTCAAAGAGCAGGAAAATTTTTGGGCCCGGAATCTTGGTGGGCGGAAACTATTTTAAAAGTGACCCTTTTTCCTGCCCTTGGGCATCATGCCCCGGGGAAAGCGGAGAAGAAAAATTGCTTGGGCAGCCCCCGTGGTCTGGAAATCCTGCAATGGGGGTCAGCAGGTCCACCCACCTTCCCCGCATTAGGTTATATATTAGGGTTATATTTCAATGTTTCCAAAACTTTTCTCGTGTGTGTCATAAGTTGTTTCTCCATTTTTAAATTTTTGAGGATTAAATTAAAACCCCCTTTTTATGTGCAGGGAAAGATCATTTTTTACCCCCATAAACCTACAGTCCCCAAGCTTGGGAGCTTAATGTGTCTTAAAAAAAATAAAAAAGCTTTTTAAACAGGCAGTGATATAACTTAAACACAAAGTTTGCAGTTCTTTCCCCTTTTTAAATGTGTGTATACATCGTTTGGGTACATCTCCCCTTTTTCTCTCATATGTAAAGTGTGGGGGTGTATATTATATATATGTTGGTTTATATAATATTTTTATATATATATATATATATATTTTATAGTGTGACATAATACACAATTTTCAGTTTTTGCACATAGTTACTCTTTCTGTGTTTGCTCTCTCTCTCGGCCTTTCTGTGTCGCTCTGTCTCTCGGCCTTTCTCTGTCGCTCTCTCTCTCTCTCTGCCTTTCTCTGTCGCTCTCTCTTTTCTCTCTGCCTTTCTCTGTGCTCTCTCTCTTGCACCTTTTTCTGTCGCTCTCTTTCCCGCCTTTCCCCCTTTGCCCTCTCCCCGGCCTTCCCCTGTCGCTCTCTCTCTCGGCCCCTTCCCCCGTCGCTCTCTCCCCTCGGCCTTCCCCTGCGCTTTTCTCTCTCTCGGGCCCTTTCCCCCGTCACTCTCTCTCCCTCTCGAGGCCCCCTTTGTCTCTCTTTCCCCCTCAGGCCCCTTCCCCCGTCCCCTTCCTCCCTCTCGAGGCCTTCCCCCTTTGCTCTCTCTCCCTTCCCAGGCCCCTTCCCCCGTGCTCTCCCCTCCCCCCTCGATGCCTTCCCCTGTCCCTCTTCCCCCCTCTCGGGGCCCTTTCCCCGTCGCTCTCTCTCCCCCCTCGAGGGCCTTTCCCTGTCGCTCTCCTCCCCTCTCGGGCCTTCCCCTGTCGGCCTCCCCCCCCTCTCGAGGCCTTCCCCCGTCGCTCTCTCCTCCCTCTCGAGGCCTTCCCTGTCGCTCTCTCGTCCCTCTCGAGGGCCTTCCCCTGGTCGCTCTCTCCTCTCCCTCTCGAGGCCTTGCCCCTGTCGCTCTCCTCTCCCTCTCGAGGCCTTCCCCTGTCGCTCTCTCTCCCTCGCACGATGCCTTCCCCTGTCGCTCTCGTCTCCCTCTCGAGCTTCCCCTGTCAGGCTCTCCTCACCACTCTCGAGGCCTTCCCCCTGTCGCACTCTCCTCTCTCCACCCTCTCGAGGCTTCCCCTGTCCGCTCTCTTTCTCCCCTCTCGAGGCTACTTCCCCCTTTCGCTCTCTCTCCCCCTCGAGCCTTCCCCTGTCGCTCTCACTCTCCCTCTCCGAGGCTTCCCCTGTCGCTCTCTCTCCCGGCCTTCCTCTTTCGCTCTCACCTCTTCCTCTCTCTCGTCCTTCCTCTGTCAGCCTCTCCCTTCTCGCTCTTCTCCGGCCATCCTCTGTCGCTCTCTCTCTCTCTCGGGCCATGCCTCTGTCGCGCTCTTCTCCTCAACTCTCTCTCCCCTCAAGGCCTTCCTCGTCGCGCATCTCAATCTCTCTCACTCTGGGCCTTCCTCTTCGCGCTCTCTCACTCGGCCTTCCCTCGTGGCGCTCTCTCTTCTCTCTCGGACCCATTCTTGTCGCGCTCGATCTCCTCTCTCTCCCGGCCTTCCTCTGTCCGGGGCCGCTCTCACTCTCTCTCCGTCTTCCTCTGTCGACTCTGCTCTCTCTCTCACGACCTTCTCTGGTCGTCTCCCTTATCCTCTCTCTCCGGCCTTCCTCTGTCGCGCTCCTCTCTCTCTCGGCCTTCCTCTGTCGCGCTCCTTCCTCTCTCTCTCAACACTTCTCTCTCTCGCGGCCTTCCACTGTCGCGCTCTTCTCTCTCGCTTCCTTCTGTCGCGCTCTCTCTCTCCGGCCTACCACTGTCGCCGCACTCACTCTTGCTCTCTCTCGGCCTTCCTCCTGTCGCGCGCTCTCAGTCTCTCGGGCCTTTCCTCTGTCGCGCGCTCTCTCTCTCGCCCTTGTTCCTCTGTCGCGCTCTCGGTACTCTCGCCTTCCTCTGTCGCGCTCGTCTCTCTCCTCGGCCTTCCTCTGTCGCATCTCCTCTCCTCTCTCGGCCTTTCCTCCTGTCGCTTCTCATCTCTCTCGGCTTCCCTCAGTCGCTCTCGTCCTCACATCGGGCCTTACACTGTCGCTCTCTCACTCTCGTCCTTCCTCTGTCGGCGTAATCTCGTCTCCGCCTTCCTCTGTCGCGCTCTTCTCTCTCTCGGTGCCCCCGCACTCTCGGCCTTCCTCTGTCGCTCTCTCTCTCTCTCGGCCTTCCTCTGTCGCGCTCTCTCTCTCGGCCTTCCTCTGTCGCGCGCTCTCTCTCTCTCTCTCGGCCTTCCTCTGTCGCGCTCTCTCTCTCTCGGCCTTCCTCTGTCGCGCTCTCTCTCTCTCGGCCTTCCTCTGTCGCGCTCTCTCTCTCTCGGCCTTCCTCTGTCGCGCTCTCTCTCTCACCGCCTCCCTCTGTCGCGCTCTCTCTCTCTCGGCCTTCCTCTGTAGCGCTCTCTCTCTCTCGGCCTTCCTCTGTCGCGCTCTCTCTCTCTCGGCCTTCCTCTGTCGCGCTCTCTCTCTCTCGGCCTTCCTCTGTCGCGCACACTCCTCTCTCTCCTCCGGCCCGTCCTTCTGTTGCGCTCCTCTCTCTCTCGTCCTAACTCGGGCCCTTCCTCTGTCTCTCTCTCTCTCTCTACTCTCGCGGGCCTTCCTCTGTCGCTCTCTCTCTCACTCTCCGCTTCCCTGTCGCTCTCTCTCCTCTCTCTCTCCCGGGACCTTCCTCTGTCGCGCTACCTCTTCTCTGCGGCCTTCCTCTGTCGCGCTCCTCTCCTCGGCTTGCCCTCTGTCGCTCTCTCTCTCTCTCTCTCTCTCGCGCTCTCTGTCGCGCGCTCTCTCTCTCTCTCTCTGTCTTCCTCTCTCGCTCTCTCTCTCTCTCTCTCTCGGCCTTCCTCTGTCGCGCTCTCTCTCTCTCTCTCGCCCTTCCTCTGTCTCTCTCTCTTCTCTCCTCTCCTCTCTCTCGGCTTCCTCTGTCGCGCTCATCCGTCTCTCTCTCTTCTCCGTCTCTCGGCCTTCTCTGTCGACCTCTCTCTCTTCTCGCCTTCTCTGTCGTCGCGCTCTCTTCTTCTCTCTCTCGGCCTTCCTCTGACCGCTCTCTCTCTCTCTCTCGCCCTTGCTCTGTCGCGCTCTCTCTCTCTCTCTCGGCGTTCTCTGTCGCGCTCTCTCTCTCTCGGCCTTCCTCTGTCGCGCGCTCTCTCTCTCGGCCTTCCTCTGTCGCGCGCTCTCTCTCTCTCTCGGCCTTCCTCTGTCGCGCTCCTCTCCACCGCTCTCACTCTCCAGGGGCCTTCCACTGTTCTGCGCCGTCTCTCTCTCGCGGCCTTCTCCCTCTGTCGCGCTCTCGTTCCGCTCGTACCTTCCTCATTTCGCGCTCTCTCTCTCTCCGGCCTTCTCTGTCGGCGCTCTCTCTCTCTCGGCCTTCCTCACAAATGGGGGGGGGGGGGGGGGGGGGAGGGTAAAGGGGGGGGGGGGGGGGGGGTGTAGCGATCCCAACCTCTCTCTCTCGCCTTCCTCTTTCGCGCTCTCACTCTCTCCGGCCTCCTCTGTCGCGCTCCTCTCTCTCTCGGGTCCTTCCCTCTGTCGCGCTCTCCTCTCACCTCTTCTCTCTCTCTCTCTCCGGGCCTTCCTCTGTCCTCTCTCTCTCTCGCCTTGGCCTCTCTGTCTCTCTCCTCTCTCATCGGGGTCGGTCGGCTTCCTCTGATCCTCTCTCTCTCTCGCCTTTCCTCTGCTCTCTCTCTCTCATCGGCTCGCCTTCCTCTGTCTCTCTCTCTCTCTCTCTCTCTTCGGCCCCCCTCTGTCGCGCTCTCTCTCTCTCTCTCTCTCGCCTTCCTCTGTCGCGCTCTCTCTCTCCTCTCTCATCGCCTTCTCCTGTCGCGCGCTCCTCTCTCTCTCGCGGCCTTCTCTATTCGTGCTCTCTCTCCTCAGTCCCGGCCCTTCCTCTGTCGCTCGCTCCCTCTCTCCAGGCCTGCCTCTGTGTCGCTCCTCTCTCGGCCATCCTCTGTCGTCGCTCTCCTATCCTCTCGGTCCTTCCTCTGTCCGCTCGCTCTCTCTCCTCTCTCGGCCTTCCTCTGTCGCTCTCTCTCTCTCTCTCCTCCTTGACCTCCCCCTTGTCGCTCATCGTCTCTCTCTCTACGGCCCGTCCTCTGTCGCCGCTCATCTCTCTCTCTCTCTCTCCTCCCGCCGTCCCCTCTGTCGCGCTCTCTTCTCTCCTCTCTCTCTCGGCTTCCTCTGCGCGCTCCTCTCTCTCTCTCTCGGACCTTCCTCTTGTCGCGTCTCATCTCTCTCTCGTCCGGCTTCCTCTGTCGCGCTCTCGGTCTCCTCTCTCTCTCCTGGAACTTACCTCGTGTCTCGCGGCTCTCTCTCTCTCGCAGTCTCCGCCTTCTCTGTCGCGCTCGCCATCCTCTCACTCTCTCTCGGCGCCTTGCCTCTGTCGCGCACTCATCTCTCATCTCCCTCGGCTTCCTCTGTCCCGCGCTCCTCTCTCTCTCTCACATCGGGCTCCTCAGTCCGCTCTCATCTCTCTCTCTCGTCGGTTCGCCTTCCTCGTCGTCTCTCTCCTCCTCGCGCACATCTCTCTCTCTCTCTCGGGCTTCCACTGTCGCGCTCTCCTCTCATCTCTCTCTCCTCCTTCCTCTGTCGCGCTCAGCGCTCCATCTCTCTCTCTCTCTCTCTCTCGGCCTTCCTCTGTCTCTCTCTCTCTCTCTCTCTCGGCCTTCCTCTGTCACGCTCTCTCTCTCTCTCTCTCTCTCGGCCTTCCTCTGTCTCTCTCTCTCTCTCTCTCGGCCTTCCTCTGTCGCGCTCTCTCGTCTCTCCTCCGGCGGCCTTCCTCTGTCCTCTCTCTCCTCGGCCTCCTCTGTCTCTCTCTCTCTCCTCGGCCTTCCTCGTCTCTCTCTCTCTCTCTCTCCAATCTCACTCTCGGGCCCTTTCCTCTGTCCGCTCTCTCTCTCTCTCTCTCTCTCTCGCTCTCTCGGCCTTCCTCTGTCTCTCTCTCTCGGCCTTCCTCTGTCTCTCTCTCTCTCTCGGCCTTCCTCTGTCTCTCTCTCTCTCTCGGCCTTCCTCTGTCTCTCTCTCTCTCTCTCTTCTAACTCTTCCTCTCGGCCTCCTCTGTCTCTCTCTCACTCTCTCTCTCCGTCCCTTACCTCTGTCTCATCTCTCTCCTCTCCTCTCTCTCTCGGCCTTCCACTGTCCTCTCTCTCTCAACCTCTCTCTGGTTCCTGTCTCTCTCTCTCTCGGCCTCCCTCTGTCTCTCTCCTCTCTCCTCCTCCTCTCACGGCCTTCCTCGTCTCTCTACATCTCATCTCTCTCTCCTTCCTCTGTCTCTCACTCTCGTCCTTCCCTCTGTCTTCTCTCTCGGCGGGCTTCCTCTGCCTCTCCTCTCACCTCGGCCTTCCCACTCTTCTCTCTCGACTCTCTCTCGACCTTCGCCTCTGTCTCTCACTCACTCTCTCGGCCTTCCTCTGTCTCCCTCTCTCTCTCTCTCTGTCTCACCCGGGCCTTGCCTCTGTCTCTCCTCGTCTCCTCTCTCGGTCCTTCCCCTCTGTCTCTCCTCTCTCTCTCTCGGCCTTCCTCTGTCTCTCTCTCCTCTCACTCTCTCCTCCTCGTGTCGCTCTCACGAGCTCTCTCTCTCTCGGCCTTCCTCTGTCTCTCTCTCTCTCGGCCTTCCTCTGTCGCTCGCTCTCTCTCTCTCGGCCTTCCTCTGTCGCCAGCTCTCACTCACTCGGCTTACTCTGTCTCCTCTCATCTCTCTCTCGGCCTTCCTCTGTCTCTCTCTCGGGCCCTCCTCTGTCTCTCTCTCTCTCTCTTGGGCCCTCCTCTGTCTCTCTCTCTCTCTCTGGGGCCCTCCTCACCCTCTGTCTCTCTCTCTCTCTGGGGCCCTCCTCTCTCTCTCTCTCTCTCTCTCTCTCTGGGGCCCTCCTCTGTCTCTCTCTCTCTCTCTCTCCGGCCGGGGTTCCCTCTCTCTCTCTCTCCATCCTTCCTCTGTCTCTCTCCATCTCACTCTCGGCGTGCGGTCCTTGCCTCTGTCGCTCCTCTCTCTCTCTCCACTGGGCCTTCCCTCTGTCGCTCTCCTCCTCTCTCTCCGTCGCCTTCCTCAGTCGCTCTCTCCTCTCCCCTCTCTCCGCGTCCCTACGCCTCTGTCGCTCGCTCTCTCTCGGCTACCCTCTGTCGCGCTTCTCCTCGTCTCGGCCTTCTCCCTCTTTCGCTCGCCTCTCTCGTCTCGGCCTCCTCAGTCGCTTCGCCTCTACTCTCTCTCAGGCCCTCCCTCTGTCGCTCACTCTCTCTCTTCTCTCGGGGCGCCTTCCTCTGTCGCTCTCTCATCTCTCTCGCCGTCTCTGTCGCGCTCGTCTTCTCTCTCTCATCTCTCTCGGCCGTCCTCTGTGCGCCTCCTCTCTCTTCTCTCTCTCCTCTCTCCCTCCTCCTCTCTCGCCTTCCTCTGTCGCGCTCTCCTCTCTCTCTCTCGGACCTTTCCTCTGTCGCGCACGTCTCTCTCTCTCATCGGCATCCATGACCCCTGTCGCGCTCCTCTCCTCTCTCTCTCTCGCTCCCCTCGTGTCGCGCTCTTCCTCTCATCGTCTCTCTCGGCCTTCCTCTGTGCGCTCTCTCTCTCTCTCTCTCGCCTCTCTCGGCGGTCCTTCCTCTGTCGAGCTCTCTTCTCTCTCTCTCGGCCCTTCCTCTGTCCGCGCTCTTCCTGCAAGGTTCTCTCTCTCTCACGCCTACCTCTGTCGCGCTCTCGTCCTCACTCTCTCTCTTCCGCTTCTCTGTCCCCTCTCTCTCACGAGGGCCTCCCCTCTGTCGCGCTCTCTCTCTCCTCTCCGGCGGCCTTCCTCTGTCGCGCTCTCGTCTCTCCCACTCTCCAGGACCTTCCTCTTTCGCAGCTCATCTCTCATCTCCTCTCGGGGCCTTCCTCTGTCGCGCTCCTCTCTCTTGGCCTCCTCTGTCAGCGCTCTCTCTCTCACTCTCGCCTTCTCGCTCTCTCGCGCACTCTCTCTTCGGCCGTCCTCTGTCGCGCTCTCCTCTCTCTGCATTCCTCTGTCAGCGCTCTCATCTCCTCTCGGCTATCCCTGCCGCCTCCTCTTCTCTCTTCGTACCTTCCTCTGTCGCGCTCTTCCCTCTCTCTCAGCCATTCCTCTGTCGGCGCTCTCACTCTCTCGGCCTTCCTCTGTCGCGCTCTCTCTCTCTCTTCTGGGAACCGGCCTTCCTCTGCTCTCTCTCTCTCCATCCTTCCTCTGTCTCTCTCTCCATCCTTCCTCTGTCTCTCTCTCCATCCTTCCTCTGTCTCTCTCTCTCCATCCTTCCTCTGTCTCTCTCTCCATCCTTCCTCTGTCTCTCTCTCTCTCTCCATCCTTCCTCTGTCTCTCTCCTCCTCTCTCTCTCTCTGCTTCCCTCTGTCTCTCTCTCTCTCCACCGGCCTCCTCCTGTCCTCTCTCCTCTCTCTCCTCTCTCGGCCTTACCTCTGTCTCTTTCTCACTCCATCCTTCCTCTGTCTCTTCACTCTCTGGCCTTCCTCGTTCTCTCTCATCCTTCTCTTCCTCTGTCTCTCCCTCTCTCTCTTCTCCTCTCAATCTCTCTCCATCCTTCCCCTGTCTCTCTCTCTCGTCTCCTCAGGCCTTCCTCTGTCTCTCTCCTCTCTCGGCTCTGCTTCCTCTGTCCATCGCATCTCGCTCTCTCTCGGCCTTCCTCTGTCTCGCACTCTCTCTCTCGCTTCCTCTGTCGCTCGCGTCCCTCACTCTCTCTCGGCCTTCCTCTGTCGCTCGGCTCTCTCTCTCTCGGCCTTCCTCTGTCGCTCCGCTCTTCTCTCTCATCCATCTCTCGCCTCCTCTGACCTCTCTCTCTCTCCACTCTGCCTCACGGACGGGCCTTCCTCTGTCACTCTCTCTCGGCCTTCCTCTGTCTCTCTCTCTCTCTCTCTCGGCCTTCCTCTGTCTCTCTCTCTCTCTCTCTCGGCCTTCCTCTCTCTCTCTCTCTCGGCCTTCCTCTCTCTCTCTCTCTCGGCCTTCCTCTGTCTCTCTCTCGGCCTTCCTCTGTCCGTCGCTCTCTCATCCTCTCTCTCCTCGGCTTCCTCTGTCATTCACGCGCTCTCACTCTCGGCCCTTCCTCTGACGCGCTCTCTCTTTCTCTCTCGTCTCTCTCATCTATCGGCCTTCCTCTGTCGTCCGCGCTCTCTCTCTGCGTCTCTCCCTCTCGTCTGTCTCTCTCACCGGGCCTTCCTCGGTCGCGCGCTCTCTCTCTCTCTCTCCGGCCTCGCTTTATCTTTTTTTTTCCTCTGTCGCCCGCTCGTCTCTCTCTCTCTCTCGCCTTCCTCTGTCGCTGCTCTCATATCTCTCCTCTCTCGGCGTGCCTTTTGACCTCTGTCGCGCAGCCTTCTCTCTCTCTCTCTCTCGGCCTTCCTCTGTCGCGCTCTCTCTCTCGGCCTTCCTCTGTCGCGCTCTCTCTCTCGGCCTTCCTCTGTCGCGCTCTCTCTCTCGGCCTTCCTCTGTCGCGCTCTCTCTCTCGGCCTTCCTCTGTCGCGCTTTCCCCCTCTCTCGGCCTTCCTCTGTCGCGCTCTCGTCATCACGCCTTCCTCTGTCGCGCTCGCTCTATCTCTCTCTCGGCCTTCCTCTGTCGCGCTCTCTCTCTCTCGGCCTTCCTCTGTCGCGCTCTCTCTCACTCGCCTTCCTCTTCGCGCTCATCTCTCTCTCGGATCCTTCCTCTGTCCGCGCCGCACTCTCTCTCTCTCTCGCTCGGCCTCTGTCTGTCGCGCGCTCTCTCTCTCTCGGCCTCTGTCTGTCGCGCTCTCTCTCTCTCGGCCTCTGTCTGTCGCGCTCTCTCTCTCGGCCTTCCTCTGTCGCGCTCTCTCTCTCCCGGGCCTTCCTCTGTCGCTCTCTCTCTCTCGGCCTGCCTCTGTCGCGCTCTCTATCTCTCTCACTCTCGCCTTCCTCTGTCGCGCTCGTCTCTCTCTCCGAGCAGGACCTTTACCTCTGTCGCGCTCTCCCTCTCTCCTCTCCTCTCTCTCTCTCGGCCTTCCTCTGTCTCTCTCTCTCTCGGCCTTCCTCTGTCTCTCTCTCTCCATCCTTCCTCTGTCTCTCTCACTCTCTCGGCCTTCCTCTGTCTCTCTCTCTCTCTCTCCTTCCACTGTCTCTCTCTCTTCTCTCGGCCTTCCTCTGTCGCTCGCCTCTCTCCTCACTCGGCTTCCTCTTCGCTCGCGTCTCTCTCCTCTCGGCCTTCCTCTGTCGCTCGCGTCTCTCTCACTTCACGGGCACCCCCCCCTTTTCTCTTTCGCTCGCTTCTCTCTCTCTCTCCGGCCTTCCTCTGTCGCTCGCTCTCTCTCTCTCGCCCTTCCTCTGTCGCTCGCTCTCTCTCTCTCTCTCTGCCTTCCTCTGTCGCTCTCTCTCTCTCTCTCTCTCTCTCTCGGCCTTCCTCTGTCGCGCTCTCTCTCTGCCGCTCTCTCATGCCTTCCTCTATCTCGCAGCTCGTCTCTCTCTCTCTCTCTCTCGGTGCTTCCTCTGTCGCGCTCTCTCTCTCTGCCTTCCTCTATCGCGCGCTCGTCTCTCATCTTGCTCCTCTCTCTCATGGCTTCTTCTGTCACGCACTCATCCTCGGCCTTCCTCCTGTCCGCTCTCTCTCCTCGCCTTCCTCTGTCGCGCTCTCTGGTCATCTCATCTCTCGCCCGGCCATTCCTCCTGTCGCGCTCTCTCCTCTCTCTCTCGGCCCTTCTCTGTCGGCAAGCTCTCCACCTCTCTCTGTCTCATCTCTCTCGTGCGGGCCTTCCTCTGTCGCGCTCTCTCTCTCTCACTCTCCTCGGCCTTCCTCTGTCGCGCTCTCTCTCTCGGCCTTCCTCTGTCGCGCTCTCTCTCTCGGCCACTCAGTCGCCTCTCCTCCCTCTCTCGGCCTTCCTCTGTCACGCTCCTCTCGTCATCCATCTCTCCTCCTCTCGGCATTCCTCTGTCGCGCTCTCTGCTCACGGCATTCCTCTGTCAGCCGCTCTCATCTCTCCGGCCCTTTACCTCCTGTCGCGCTCTCTCTCTCGCTCGACCTTCCCTCTGTCCGCGCATCTCTATCTCTCGGGCCCTTCCCTCTGTCACGCGCTCTCTCTCTCGGCCTTCCTCTGTCGCGCTCTCTCTCTCGGCCTTCCTCTGTCGCGCTCTCTCTCTCTCTCGGCCTTCCTCAGTCTCGCGCTTCTCATCACTCGGCCTTCCACTGTCGCGCTCATCTCTCGTCTCTCTATCCGGCCTTCCTCAGGTCGCGCTCACTCTCTAACCGCTATCCTCTGTCGCGCTCAACTCTCTCTCGGCCTTCCTCGTGTCGCCGCTCTCTCTCTCCAGGTCCTTCTCTGTCGCGCGCTCTCTCTCTCTCTCCTCCTGTCTCTCTCTCTCGGCCTTCCTCTGTCGCGCTCTCTCTCTCTCTCGGCCTTCCTCTGTCGCGCGTCAGCTCTCTCTCTCTCTCATGTTCCTCTGTCGCGCTCGTCTCTCTCCTCGGCCTTCCACCTGTCGCGCTCTCTCTCTCTCTCTCCCCACCTCGGCCTTCCTCAGTCGCCGCGCTCTCTCTCTCTCATCATCGGCCTTCCACTGTCGCGCTCGACTCTCTCGGCCTTCCTCATGTCGCGCTCTGTCTCTCTCTCTCTCCGGGCCCTTCCTCTGTCGCGTCTTCTCTCGCTCTCCGGCCTCCTCTGTCGCGCTCTATCGTCTCTCGCCTTCCTCTGTCGCGCTCTCTCTCTCGTTCCTCTGTCTCTCTCTCTCTCTCTCCCTTCCTCTGTCGCGCTCTCTCTCTCATTCCTTCCTTCTGTCGCGTCTCTCTCTCTCGCCTTCCCTGTCGCGCTCATCTGTCCTCACGGCCTTACCACTGTCGCGCTCGTCCCTCTCTCACACGTCCTATCCTCTTTTCGCGCTCTCTCTCTCTCTCTCTTCTCTCACCCGGCCATCCTCTGTCGCCGCTCCACCTCTCTCTCTCTCTCGGCCTCTCTCCTCTCTCTCGGCCTCTCTCTGCCTCACTCATCTCTCACTCTATCTCTCTCTCGGCCTTCCTCTGGTCGTCGCTCTCTCTAACCTTCTTCTCTCTCCGGCCTTCCTCTGTTCGAGCTCTATCTTCATCTCTCGGCTTCCTCTGTCGCGCTCTCCTCTCTCACCTCTCTCGCCCTTCCTCTGTCGCGCTCTCTCTCTCTCTCTCGGCCTTCCTCTGTCGCGCTCTCTCTCTCTCTCTCGGCCTTCCTCTGTCGCGCTCTCTCTCTCTCTCTCTCGGCCTTCCTCTGTCGCGCTCTCTCTCACCTCCGGGTCCTTCCCTGTCGCGCTCTCTCTCTCTCTGCCTTCCTCTGTCCGCGTCTCTCTCTCTCTCTCGGCCTTCCTCTGTCGCGCTCTCTCTCTCTCTCTCTCTCGGCCGTCCTCTGTCGCTCGCTCTCTCTCTCTCGGCCTTCCTCTGTCGCGCTTGCTCTCTCTCTCTCGGCCTTCCTCTGTCGCGCTTGCTCTCTCTCTCTCGGCCTTCCTCTGTCGCGCTCTCTCTCTCGGCCTTCCTCTGTCGCGCTCTCTCTCGGCCTGCCTCTGTCGCTCGCTCTCTCTCTCTCAACATCCCAGACCCTTCTCTGTCTCCGCTCATCCCTAGGTGGCACAATAGGAATCTAGTTAAAGGTTACATCCTATAGTATAAGTCGCTAGTGAAATGTGCCATAACTTATAGATATGTGGGCTCTTAGACGTCAGACCACCAATTATGATAATGAAGCTGCCTTTTGCAGTGTTTCCCTGAAGAGCTCCAGTGAAGGGTTCATAAAGTTACTGTTTGTCCTGGTGACTGTGGGTGCGATTACCCCTTTAATCACTGAGGGTTGGGTACGTTATTCTGTAGCCTGACATATAGATATGGGCGGAGGGAATTGTTCTTCTGATGCACATCATTTAACTGAAGGCACAATATGAAGGAGCAGTCTGGTCTCCGCCTTTATCCTGAAGGTACACCAGAGGAGCCAGTGGTTATCCAAACCTTAGCATTTAGGTTAGGAGAGATTATGTCTGTGTCCATTATAGGAAGGGAAGATCTCTCCTTAAGGAGAGCACCGAACGAACGGCTTGTAGAGTTTTTGTTTTGCCTTTTCGCCCTCTATTTTGCATCGCAATCACAAGGCATTTGGGAAAGGGGTGAGACCCCAAACAGCGCCTCTTTGGGTTTGTAAAAAAACCCAAAATTGCTTTTGACCCCTGAGTCTTTGGGAAAGCAAAAAAGGATTTTTTAGCCCAAACCCTACTTCTCTACGAAAAACCTATAATGTTCCATTAAGTGTGAGAGAGACCCCGACAGACATGTGGTATCACCAGAATAGATTGGGAATTAAAAAGTGTAATGTATGTAGCTGTGCTAGACTGTGGAGATCTGAAGAGCGTTGTTATGCAGCCACCATAATCCATTCAGATGCTGGTGACGGAGCTGGGGAACACCTAGTTCGGCTGCCATTGCAGCTTATATAAAATGAGTCAGTCAGCTTTCATAGACTTCTCCCTGGACCTGTGTAACAAGCAGATCTGTAACTTTGCAGTGTTGATGCAGGCTTGACAGGAGGGAGTCTGCTCCCAATCTGTATAGCCAGTAATGTGTTGCTGTCTCGAAAAACCTTTGCCAGAAATAAAATCTATCCCAGAAACATTTGATGAAATTAACCCAGGTTGTGTTATTTCCCATCTGCATTACAGATTGTCAGTGTAATGATCTCACCCTCACAGTATCGTCTTCCATTGGTTCTAGTTTTAGGTATGCTAAAGTCTCTACACCAGCTGCAAGTGGAGAACCGCCGACTGGAGGAGCAGATCAAGAACCTCACTGCCAAGAAGGAGCGTCTGCAGCTTCTGAACGCACAGCTGTCCGTTCCCTTCCCAGCAATCTCTTCCAACCATACGGCATCTTCTCAGGTGCATCCATACCCATTGCAGAATGGTAAGAAGACAGGTGAACGATGCTCAATTGTCCTGCTCCTGGTAACACTTGATGGGGACGCTATCATGATACATCTTGGTGGAGTCTGTCCTGTCTCATACTGCAAAAAGTGATGTGTCAATGGAGACCTCATTTTATCTTCCCCCTCCTCCATGCTTCTTCATGCTTTATCTACAACACCCATGACTTTGTGAGCTTACTCCTTAGCCAGTCCCCCGCTGAAGATGGATGCGACCTGAAGGTTACGACCCCCGTTTCTCCGCTAGAGAAGACAAAGAAGCATGTTACACACCCATCTTCAAGTGGGGCCTTTGGGAAAAAGTGTGGCTAATTGATTGAAAAGCGCGCACCTCTTATTAAATTTGACACATCTTAACTCTCTTTAGACCACATAATAAAATATATGCCAGAAATAGATTTGCTCCGCTTTTGCACCATTTTCTGGCTACAACATAATACATTTGTAAAAAGCGATTAGCCCCTCTTGCAAAGCACAGCCCACTTTTCTGGACAATTTTGAAAAGTAGCGGGAGGCGAGGAAATCCACAAAAAATATAGCACAAAAAGGCGTCTCTAAATTGTCAGATAAAATAAAAATGTCAAAAAAGTAAAATAACCTCCCTCTTAGGTCCAAGGCTTTGCTAGGCTCACGTTGGCAGCATGGCTTTTTTTTTTAATAGGATCCTAAAATGAAGGATATTGTTTTTGATTCACAAAATCTTTTTAGGTTTGTTGTCATAGGCCCATAAGTGATTCCATTTTTTTTTCTGCTAGAGGCTTAGAACAACCCCTTAGGCCCCGTTCACACGGCTTATTCACAGCGGATTTGTGCGCCGTATGACGCACAAATCCCCCGTGAAAGCGGGGGGGCGGGGGCGGGGCCGGGCGGGGGTTTGGGGGCGCCGTCCCGGCCCCAAAATAGACCAAAAGGGATTTTTACGGCGCGGGCCGACCGTAATAAGTGATGGCACTTTTCTCCCCCCCGAGGTTTTGCCAAGGGGGGGAGGGCGACGGATTTTCCCCTGTTCTCAAAGGAAAAGGGAGGGATTACCCTAATTTTTGCCGCGGATTGGCGGCCCCTATTGAAGCGCAAATCCCGGGGGCGCATACGGCGCCAAAACCGCCGGGGAGAAAAAACCCCGTCTGGAAAGAGGCCTTAAAAAAAGGGGAAAGTTTACCCCCGGGTTTTTGGGTTCATTTTTGAAAATACGTTCTTAATGCAGGTTTGGAACCCCAAAAACGCACTGCAAGACAGCTTTATTTTTCCCCTGCTCGCAATGTAAAAACGCCATCGGGTTTTTCCAAGAGGGGAACACCCATGGGCCCCTTCATTGCTCTTTCGGTTCCCGCTCCAAGAATTGCCATATAATTTTTTAATCCAAAAGACCAGAAGGGCCCATTTAAAAAAATTTAGGGGGTTTCGATCCCCGTTTCAACCCAAACCCCAGCTGCATTTGGATAATTGAATCGCGGCTGCGTTTTTGGATGCGATAACGGATCCAAAATTGGATCCAAAAATGCTGTGTTAACAAGCACTTAAAGGGAAAGTGTCATCTGAAAACCACCTATTGTTCAAATCATGTTAAACATATTTTTAAAGAATTTAAGAAGTGTTTCTTTACTTTGTGTTGTTGTTTTTTTTTTGTTTTTTTAAATCTTGCATTTTTTACTTTGGTCACTGAGCCTAATAACAGTTTGACTATCTGCAACCTGTATCCACCTTTTGTGAAAGTACAACTCCCAGCAGCTGAGGGTAGTGCTTAGGATATTTGGATTCACAGCATCACTGTTTTATACTTATAAGGCCATTTCCTCACTGCACCGGTTTGCGGCCGGTTTGTCAGACCGCAAACTAACACATGGGGCTCTACGGAAAACCCGTGCAGCAGTCCCCACTGCACGGGTTTTCCGCCCGGCGGTTTTTCAAACCGCTGACCGCCCGGAAAACATTGAACATGTTCATTCTTCCATCCGGTTTTTGGATGCAATATGAACAAGTCAATGTGAAGGGGAAGGGCTAATCGCGGAGAAAAGCCAGCTCTAGCCATACCCAGACATGACACCACATGTGGCCATGACTAATTGCTGCCAAGCACACCACATCACCTATGTTGGGACACCCTTCCGACATCTTGAAGTCAGCCTGTGACCTACAAAACTAATTGGCAGGAAGCCGATGGCTCCCTACTCCACCATGAGGATTTTGACTGTGCACGTCCTGAGAACATGCAAACAGTTTAACAAGCAGAGATGGTCCAGGACATATGTCATGGATTTACAGGACATACATTCACCACCTGTGGCCGCTAAGCTTGTTGGGCCCCTTTGGCAACTGCCTAGTGTCTCCAATGGATATGATAGTCCTGGTCCATATTCAGGATCATAATAGTTGAGCTGTGAAAGCGGAATGTTACTTTCTATAATAATTTGTATTTCACTATTTCCAGTATCTAGCACAGACGCTCTGAGCATCAGTAAAAGTCCACACCTTGGGAACTTTCAGGCAGAGAGCGCTCATCCAGCCCCACATCAGGTATGTCAGTGCTTTATAACTTAGACTGCTAAATAAGATTACGTCCAGGACTTAAACGGGTTGTGTCGCTACATTGATTCATCTCACCTCAGTCCTGTTTTCTTGGTTTCACTTTGAATTCAGGGGGGTGTTTACTGGCTTCTACTAGACTGCAGTAGAAGCCAGGTCTGTAGCTATAGCAACCAGCGCTGGCAGCCTGTCAGGATAGATCAAACAAGTCTGTGGCTATAGTGACCTGAGGAGCTGATGCAGCCCATACAAGAGGGGATATCTAGGAATAGGTATGACACGGTTAATGGACACATATTGCAAAGTGACTTGTTTTTGCAAGATCTTAACATAAAAAGCAATCCAGCACTTTCCTTCTTAATATTCCTTATGTCCCACTAGGACGGAAGGAGGGTAGTGACAGCCACCAAATGTGTGATAGCAAAATTTTGGAGGCAAACCTCTATTCCCACCAGGCATGAAAGGAAGCTAGGCGTATGGAATACCTCACTGCCCTGTCTCATGACCAACTGGACCCTTTTGATCACATATAGAAACTGTGGGATGTTTATTGTGTTCTTCAAGATTTGTAGAATATACTATAGATATGGTTGGATTGCGGGTTTAGTTCGGGAAGCCCCTCTGTCCTTGTGTGTCGAGTTTCGTGTGCTCCCCCTGTCCTGTTAGTTGTCTATATGTGTAATTGCTTTATCTGTCTAAAGGGCCGTCTGTAGCACTTATGAGCTTATTATGACGGTTCTCAGGACTAGTATCTTATGACTGTGGTTACTGTATACTATTTGAATTTATATGCGTTGTGTGGTACACTGCCATTGTTATTATATTGCTAATGTACCTTGTGTATTACTGTTAATAGCCCTGCGTGGCTTTATGGTTGTAAAACTCTAATAAAAATTAACCTTAAAAAAAAAAAAAAAAAAAAGCAATCCTTGTAGCGAGACAACCCCTTAAAGTCAGAAAGCTCGCAATAAATAGCACCTCCCTGTAGCACGACTGCCTATTATAGATTCACTGTGTTATTTGTATGTGACATAGCAGGTGCCTGCACCAGTGTGATGTATTCTGAGCAAGTCCTGTCAATTTAAAGGTCACTGTACTTCATGAAGACCTGTCACCACCGAGGCGGCCATGTTTGGGGCCAGACAATATTCTGAATCCCGCTGTGAATGTGTTTTGTTTGAAATTAATCAATATGTATGATTTTAGTGACTAAAGGGCGTCTCTCTCATCATTGACTTTTATGACATTGCAGTCAGACAGATTACAGGTGCCTGCCTGTGTATGCTCTGGGTAGACCGTGTAGCAAGGATTTCGGTCATCTTTATTGGTAATCTAACTTTTATTACTTTTTGTTTAACCCTTCTAAGGAACTGGCATCAAGTGGGCAAAGCACCAGCAGTTCTTCCTCACTCTCCACCCCACCCCCGGATGGTCAGAGTCCAGCACAGCAAGTCCAAGGGGTCCAGAGAATCAATGGTGTCACCATGGGAACACTAACAAGTGGCATTCAGTCAGTCACGCCAGCTCTTCCTGCCGTGCCGGGAGTGGGTGCAATAATTGGAGCTCTTCCAGCCAACCAGCTGGCAATTAATGGCATTGTTGGGGCTTTGAACGGAGTGATCCAGACTCCTGCTACATTACCCCAAACTACTGCTCTTACTCATGGGACAATATTGCCTAACGTTACTCACCCAATCTCTTCTACTTTAACTAACAGGTAAGGCGAGGCCCGCGTCTCCTATGGCCTTATGTAAAGAAAGGGGCCTCTTTTTGCTTTTTAGCTTTGTCACGGTTTGTGCTGCTTTTTTGCGAGTCGGCCCACATGGCGACCAGTGCCTTAGGTGAGGTTTGTATTTTGGACATGATTAATATACAAAGCTGTTCCTTGTCACAGTGCCTCAGGATTGGGACTTCTCTCAGACCAGCAAAGGCAGCTGTTCCTTCATCAGCAACACCAGCAATTTCAGCAGCTTCTGAGCTCCCAGCAGCTCACTCCGGTAAGTCTCCAAACATGGTCACTTCTTTGGGTCCCTGTAATAACCATTATCTGGACACCTTGGTTTTGCTGAATCAAACTTTAAGCAAATCTCCCAGGAGGTTTATGCTGCCCTATGTGAGAGCAGGATGTGATGGGGGAGAGAAATTTAGCTCTTTGATATATAGCAGAATTTTACAGAAAAAAAAGCAGAGAAAATCCTGACTGGATTCCTGAAAGAGAAAGCAAAAGTCCTGCTTACCCCACCCACATACAGTAATTAACACGTCTCTCTGTACACACAAGGATGCAAGGAAAGCAGGACTTCCACAATCTCTTAAGTTTTTATTAGGATTTACTCCTCTTTTTACTCAGAAATCCTTAATCAAGTCTTATAACCCTATACATCACAGAGTTCAGCTTCTCTCCTCTATCATATAACCTTATATATCACAAAGCTCAGCTTCTCTTCTCTATCATATAACCTTATATATCACATAACTCAGCTTCTCTCCCTCTATCATATAACCCTATACATCACAGAGTTCAGCTCCTCTCCTCTATCATATAACCCTATATATTACAGAGCTCAGCTTCTCTCCTCTATCATATAACCCTATATATCACAGAGCTCAGCTTCTCTCCTCTATCATATAACCCTATATATCACAGAGCTCAGCTTCTCTCCTCTATCATATAACCCTATATATCACAGAGCTCAGCTTATCTCCCTCTATCATATAACGCTATATATCAGTATCCAGCTCCTCTCGTCTATCATATAACTCTATATATCACAGAGCTCAGCTCCTCTCATCTATCATATAACCCTATATATAACAGAGCTCAGCTCCTCTTCCTCTATCATATAACCTTATATATCACAGAGCTCAGCCTCTCTCCTCTATCATATAACACTATATATCACAGAGCTCAGCTTATCTCCCTCTATCATGTCCTACATTCAGAGTGGCATAAACCACCTGACAAGTTTGCTTTAAAACGCCATAGAATTTATGGTAAATTAAAGATAATTCACACTGTGTTTTCCAGTGTTTATCAGAGGTTACCGTTATGTATCTATGGGCTGTCATTGTAAAAAAAAAAAAGCATGTCATACACCTCATATGAAATAATTTAGTGTGCTGCACTACTACATGCAGGTATACAAAGAGGTATACGGACATAAATCAGCTCATCAGAGGCCTAGCCTATAGGATACTCTCTTTTAGTTGAGTAAATGGGGCCTATGGTTATGTTTGACAAATGGTTAGGGAGTTTATCTGATGTATATGGCAAGTAAACTCTGCAAAACACAGCGTGAAAGCAATCTACGTTTCCGCTAGAACAGTGTTTCTCAACTCCAGTCCTCAAGACCCACCAACAGGCCATGTTTTCAGGATCTCCCACAGAATGCACTAACAATAATGATATCACCTGTGCAGAATGCACTGACAATAATGGTATCCCCTGTGCAGAATGCACTGACAATAATGATATCACCTGTGCAGAATGCACTGACAATAATGATATCACCTGTGCAGAATGCACTGACAATAATCCTATCACCTGTGCAGAATGCACTGACAATAATCCTATCACCTGTGCAGAATGCACTGACAATAATGATATCACCTGTGCAGAATGCACTGACAGTAATTATATCACCTGTGCAGAATGCACTGACAGTAATGATATCACCTGTGCAGAATACACTGACAATAATGATATCACCTGTGCAGAATGCACTGACAGTAATGATATCACCTGTGCAGAATGCACTGACAATAATGATATCACCTGTGCAGAATGCACTGACAATAATATCATCACCTGTGCAGAATGCACTGACAATAATATCATCACCTGTGCAGAATGCACTGACAGTAATGATATCACCTGTGCAGAATGCACTGACAATAATATCATCACCTGTGCAGAATGCACTGACAATAATATCATCACCTGTGCAGAATGCACTGACTATAATTATATCACCTGTGCAGAATGCACTGACAATAATGATATCACCTGTGCAGAATGCACTGACAATAATGATATCACCTGTGCAGAATGCATTGACAATTATATCACCTGTGCAGAATGCACTGACAATAATGATATCACCTGTGCAGAATGCACTGACAATAATGATATCACCTGTGCAGAATACACTGACCATAATGATATCACCTGTGCAGAATGCACTGACAATAATGATGTCACCTATGCAGAATGCACTGACAATAATGATATCCTCTGTGCAGAATGCACTGACAGTAATGATATCACCTGTGCAGAATGCACTGACAGTAATGATATCACCTGTGCAGAATGCACTGACAATAACGATATCCTCTGTGCAGAATGCACTGACAATAATGATATCACCTGTGCAGAATGCACTGACAATAATGATATCCTCTGTGCAGAATGCACTGACAATAATGATATCCTCTGTGCAGAATGCACTGACAGTAATGATATCACCTGTGCAGAATGCACTGACAGTAATGATATCACCTGTGCAGAATGCACTGACCATAATATCACCTGTGCAGAATGCACTGACAATAATATCATCACCTGTGCAGAATATACTGACAATAATGATATCACCTGTGCAGAATACACTGACAATAATGATACCACCTGTGCAGAATGTACTGACAGTAATGATATCACCTGTGCAGAATGCACTGATAATAAAGCTATCACCTGTGCAGAATGCACTGACAATAATGATATCACCTGTGCAGAATGCACTGACCATAATGATATCACCTGTGCAGAATGCACTGACAATAATGATATCACCTGTGCAGAATGCACTGACAATAATGATATCACCTGTGCAGAATGCACTGACAATAATGATATCACCTGTGCAGAATGCACTGACATTACTTCTTTAACCTGTGCATAATGAACTGACATTTATGATATCACCTGTGCAGAATGCACTGACAATAATGATATCACCTGTGCAGAATGCACTGACAGTAATGATATCACCTGTGCAGAATACACTGACAATAATGATATCACCTGTGCAGAATGCACTGACAGTAATGATATCACCTGTGCAATGCTGAGGAAATCCTGAAAACTTGGCCTGTTGGTGGGTCCTGAGGACTGGAGTTGAGAAACACTGCGCTAGAAGAACTGCGGGATGCTGAGAAACCACCCAGCTCCAGGCTCCCACTTCCTGTGCAGGCTCTTTGCACGTCTACAGCAGTGATTTGACATTTTAGCTCTTCTACCTCCTATTCACAGCCCAGCCAGTTAGAGGGACAATGATAATGGAGGGGCTTTAAAATAAAAAATAAAATACATTAAGTGGGATCTACAGCTATACAGTGGGGAATAAAGGTATTTATTTAGTCAGCCACCAGTTGTGCAAGTTCTCCCAGTTTAAGATGAGAGAGGCCTGTAATTGGCATCATAGATAGACCTCAGCTGTGAAAGACAAAATAAGAAGATACATCCAGAAAATCACATTGTCTGATTTGGAAAGAATTTATTTGCAGATTATGGTGAAAAATAAGTATTTGGTCAATAACAAAAGTTCCTCTCAATACTTTGTTATTTATCCTTTGTTGGCAATGACAGGGGTCAAATGTTTTCGGTCTTCACAAGGTTGGCCCACACTGCTGCTGGTATGTTGGCCCATTCCTCCATCAGATCCCTCTAGAGCATGAATTTGTGTCGCTGGGCAACACGACTTTCAACTCCTCCAAAGTTTTCTATGGGGTTGAGATCTGGAGACTGGCTAGGCCACTCCAGGACCTTGAAATGCTTCTTACGAAGCCACTACTTCGTTGCCCTGGTGGTGTGCTTGGGATCATTGTCATGCTGAAAAACTCAGCCACATTTTATCTTCAATGCCCTTGCTGATGGAGGTTTGCACTCATGATACATGGCCCCATTCATTCCTTCATGTACACGGATCAGACGTCCTGGTCCCTTTGCAGAGAAACAGCCCCAAAGCATGATGCTGCCACCCCCATAGGTATGGTGTTCTTTGGATGCAACTTCGCATTCTCTCTCCTCCAAACACGACGAGTTGTGTTTCTACCAAACAGTTGTCCTTTGGTTCCATCTGACCATGTGACATTCTCCCAATACTCTTCTGGATCATCTAAATGTTCTCCAGAAAAACGTCAGACGGGCCCGGCCATGTACTGGCTTAAGCAGGGGGACACGTCTGGCACTGCAGGATCTGAGTCCCTGGCGGCGTAGTGTGTTACTGATGGGAGCCTTTGTTACGTTGGTCCCAGCTCTCTGCAGGTCATTCACTAGGTTTCTCTCAGTAAGCTCGCATCCTGCTGTGTCAGACAGGCCACCGCTAGAGCGAAAAGGAACCCATCTGTAAAGTAAAAGGAGATAAAAAAAATGCTCTGAAATAAAGCAAAATCAAAACATGTATTTGGTAACGATTATTTACCTTTGCCTACATGTTTCATACTAACTGAGATGGATATACCCTGTTCCATCTCTATGTTGTGTGGTTCCCCTGTTATTTCTTCTAGAAAATCATCACTAATCGATAAGCTGGATGCTATCAATTGGGGGGTGTCACTGCATCATCTGACATTGTCTAATCAATACTGACAGTCAGTGTGTTCAGGACACACCCCTCTGGATTGGTAACACCCACCTGACAGATTCAAACATACATTTCTAGGAGGAATAACAGAGGAACAGCACAACACAGAGATATAAGAGAAGAGGCTCCAGGATTGTTAATTCACAAGGATTTACTAAAAACGACATGTCGAGAGATGTCTCAGGTTCTCTTTAAATATCTCCAGTAGTCCCATTCATCTCCTGCATGTTGTGTCTGATTTCTGAGGCTTTGTGATCACATTCTGTAGTTTGAGAACAGACCTGTGATCAGAGAGGCATGGCAGAGTAGCCTGCCCCCCCAGTGGCAGTTTTTATGCCTTTAGAGAGATGTTTTGTACACGGAGACAGCCAACGTCTTCCACATGAGGAGACTTTCATTGTGTAGCAGAGATCTGCAGAGGTGCACGGTGCCGACACTTTTGTCTGTATGGATGCAGGGGACCCAAACTGTGTCATGTCTTGACTCTTGTTTGTCACCCCCCCAGGAGCAGCACCACGCCCTGTTATATCAGATAATGCAGCAACAACAGCAGCAGCACCACTCGCAGCAGCAGCAGCACCACCACCACCACCACCAGCCTGATCTTCAGCAGTTGCAGATCCCGGCCACAGCTCAATTGCCGCTCAACAACCTGCTCGCTGGCGCTCAGGCCACCACCCTTCACTCCTCCGCTACCAACCCTTTCCTGGCCATGCACACCGACAACACAGCTCACAAAGTCACAGTAAGTGTCTGTACATCTGTCAACAGTCGGGAGAGACGTATAGTATAGAAAGCAGTGATAGCACCAAAAATATAGAAAAGTATTAATCAATCAAAAGGATGCATTGGCAACTACGGACAAATCTGGAATAAAATTTTTAGCTTGGTAAATTCAGTTTTGGCAGAGCACTTATTCTGTTGACCTAAAAAGAGTTTTCTGAAATATTGATGACCATCAATATCAGGTTGTAGGGGGCTGCCCCCAGCATTCCGTTGAATACCTGAATGAGGGCGCCATGATGTACTACCCTGTTTCCCCGAAAATAAGGCAGTGTCTTATATTAATTTTTGCTCCTAAGACTTATTAATAGGGGATGTCTTATTTTTCCATGAACAATAATTCACATTTATTGTTGAACAAAAAATCAACATGTGTTAATATATTGTAGTGATTTCATCACAAACATCAGCATAAGCAGCCAAACTCTGAATTGCATAAAAAAATGCACTAGGTCTTATTTTCGGGGGATGTCTTATTTTCAGGGAAACAGGGTAGGAACAATGCCAGAAGTTTGCAGTGGCTGTGCCTGGTACTGCAGGTTCAAGTTAACGGGACTGAGCTGCAGTTAGCTAAAGTACCAGTCACAACTGCTACTAAATCTACTAAGCCAAGGTGAGGACCCTCACCAACTTGATATTAATTGCCTGTCTTAAGGATAAGTCATCAGTATAAAAGTCTCAGAAAGCCCCTACTAAAAGGTAGGTTTATGGGACGTTTTTAGTCATGAGTATAGGAGCGCCGTTCCTCCTCCAGAAACAAATGTGTCAGGTTAATGCAAGTCACACTTGGCTGTTTCAAAGTTGTATACATCGTCAGCACACATGCTCAACCCAAAAAACTATGGTCATCCTGGTGAGGAACATTACAGGAAGGGGTTAGATGGGAAGATAGTGGTATATGGTTGTTTGGAGGAATCCTCTTTAGTTTCATCTTGTCTGGTTTGCACTCTTTAGAGGTTACACTGAGAATAGAGTCAGTTCTGTAGAGGAGGTGATATACATAAATTCTTTATACATTTAAGTCCAGCACCTGATGGTCACAAACCCCAAATTGTTCCATAAACCGTAAAGGGGTTTTGCCACGAAGTGAGTTCCTTACCTCCTTATCAGCTCAGGGGAGAATATAAACAAGTCATGAATGCTGCAGGGGTGAGAGGGAGGGGGGTGAGCAGAGAGTGAGGAAGAAGGGACTGTCTCAAAAGTTTACTCAAATAATAACATTACAACAGTGGATTCTTTATACAGCAGACAGACTCATACACTGCACTTTGTCCCCAGCCCCTTGAAAGCTCATTTATGTCCCTGTCATCAGATAAGAAGTGTATCACGCAAGCGCAGCCAGATCAGCTCCTGTTAGCTCTCCTGGTCGTGTCTAATGTAAACTTACAGGTAACTAAGGGGGACTGAGCAATGCTGCAGCTCTCACAGGTTTCACTTTTTCTAATCACATATATTTAGAAAAGTGATTAAATACCCATTTTGGAGGATCCCACGTCAACATTACATCGTGGCAAAACCCTTTTAAGAATAAAATTCTCTGGAACATCGCACTAATTCACAATTGAACTTTAAAAAAATGTTTAGTCCCCCTCGGATTAGAAGTTCTCTAGTCGGCCAGTATCACAAGATCACTTGTCCTGGAGTTTAACAAATATCTACAACTGAAAAGATTATGAAATAAAAAGAACATCCCTTCCTCGCCCGCTGCTCGAGTACTGGCCCGCCCGGGTCTCTATACTCCTGCAGTGATAATGTGATGAACATCTATGTGAAGCCTGCTGACCTATCAGGGACTTCAGCGGTGATGCTATCATGTACTGTGTGGGGCTTCTGACTGCAGCAGTCACATACATGTACATCATCACTGTGGGGAGGTGAATAGAAGCCAGTCCTGACGATCGGGCATCGCCGCAGGTGTCTTGGGGTTTTTCACAGGGGAGCGACGCATTGTCTATTTCTGTTTATTTTTCATTTTTTTTTATTAGAGAACATTTTTCTGCTTGATTCATTTCTTAAACTCATGGACAATCCCTTTAAAGGGGTTGTCTCACTACAAGGACTGCTTTTTATGTTAAAGATCTTGCAAAAACAAGTCACTTTGCAATATATGTCCATTAACAGTGTCCTACCTATTCCTAGATATCCCCTCTTGTATGGGCTCCTCAGGTCGCTATAGCTACAGACCTGTTTGGTCTCTCCTGAAAGGCTACCAGCCCTAGTTGCTATAGCTACAGACCTGTTTGGTCTCTCCTGAAAGGCTACCAGCCCTATTTGCTATAGCTACAGACCTGGCGTCCTCAGCAGCAGCTCCTCACTGCAGACCAGTAGTAGCCAGTAAACACTGAATCCAAAAGTAAAACTGAGAAAACAGGATGGAATGGAAGATGAATCAATGTAGCGAGACAGCCCCTTTGAGTAAATATATACTCAGATGGATTAAGAGATTTTCAACTGTTCTTTGAAACCAGATGTTTTATTAAAGGTTTCTTTTTTTTTTTTTCTGGCTCCTGGCAATATATTATCAAAAGCCAGGCTGTGCTCTAAGAGAGCCAACATTTGTTTTTGGGGATTATTTTGTGGCTAAAATTTTCTTAAGCTGAATCTGTTTATTCAGAAGTCGTTACCTATGGAGGATGATTTTGTATCCCCAGTGCTTACTGCTTAGCTCAGCCTTATTAGGACAAAGCAATGATATGTGATTACTACTACTACTTAGTTACAGTGCCGTTAGGGGGCCTGCGGTAGTCTGAGACACACCTCCTGTCGCTCGTTGCAGCTCGGCCTTCTACCACAGGAGCAGCAGGAGATCCGTGCATGAAGAGCTCATCTCCATTACATTCAGGACAGAATGGTTATAATGTACAAATAACATATGGATGTAACTGAATGTGTCATTTTATAGCGCATGCTATGTGATCAGTTGTGCCAAATGACAAAACTCCTATTTATTTTTTTTTTTAAAGAGAAGCTGTCACATAGATTATGCCCCCCTTGCTGAGGACAGCACAAGCTAGTGTCAGACCTGCTGTTTCCAGCGCTGTGTCCCTTATTCTGTAAGATGCTGTAGTTTTCGTGTATTTAATGCTCAAATCTGCAGTTTTCAGCCAGAAGAGTCCTTCAGAGTGTCAGTTTTTTTCATGCTCCGCCCACCTGAGGCTAGCCCCGCCCACCTCAACTGACAAACCTATGACATTGAATAGGTAGAAACATGTGAATAACTGTCAGTGGGCGGGGCTAGCCTTTGGTGGGTGGAGCTAACACCTGCTCATGAATAAGATTTGAGGGGTAAATGCTCTAAAACTGCTGCATCTTACAGAATAAGGGGCACAGCGCTGGGAATAGCAGGTCTGACACTAGCTTGTGCTGCCCTCAGCAAGGGGGGCACAACCTATGTGACAGGTTCTCTTTAAACAAATTTTATTTGCAAGACAAATTTACAAAGAAAATGCCATACATTCTTAGTAGTATCTAATTGACATCATAGCAGTACCGTACATCTTTGTATGATAGAAGTTTGAGAAATGTCCTTGTCTTACAATTTTTTAAACTGTGAATCAAAAAATAAGGAAAAACATCTAATAAACTGAAATGAACAAAAACTTGAACATCCTTTAGTCCTTCTTGGCTATTTCTAAGTTCACTATTGCGCTAATAGACAAACTCCACCTGATATACCCACTGGCCAAAATGGGGAAAGTGGGGAAAAACAAAAAATCGTAAATCCCACGTTTCTTCTTCCGGCCACTAGTCTTTAACTTCTAATTTTCCCAAGTTACCTACAAGTTTCTCCTTTAGATAGTAAGAAGTATATTCAAAAGGTTTCATAATCTTGGTCAACTCCTGGTCGGTGAAGGCAAATTCCATAAAGTTCCTCCACTTTTTAACACATTTTTTAATTGAGCCCTCTTTGGATCTTTCTGTATCCGCTTTATCAAGGAAGAAAATTTATCTCAGTGTTCTGAGAACTTTCCCCCTATCTGGACTACTTTCTTGCAACCAGCGCCTTAAAATGCACTTTTTAGCTACCAAATGGCTAATATGAAGACCTTTATTTCCAGACAGATGTTCAGCTTCCTGACCATTCTCGGAGTTGACCAGAACATAATGGAAAATAGTTGCCAAAGGGTCATCTTCTATCTGCAGCTTCCAAATTGGCTGTATTAACTCACGTACATCTTTCCAGTATTGTTTTAATTTAGGACAACCTATATTCCGTGTATTAGGTTCGCCTTATCCAAACCGCATTTCGGGCATGCTTTAAGATAGTGTGAGGGAGCATTTTTGTATGGGATGTCAAAGGCGTAAATTGCTTTATGCGCAATTTTAACCAAACTCCTATTGACCCCTAGAGCTCTGCTGCATCAGTGCACGGAACATAACATCTAAAGGATTTTCTTTTTCCTCAGAGACTTGGAGAGAAGAATGGACCAGTTATGCAAGATAAGAGTTGATGCGCGAGACGAGCAGACCTCCATGCGTCCACCTGGCACTTGACTTTCCGAAAACTGATGTCTTCCTTTTTGTAGCAAAGAAACAATGCAACCGAAGACCTATTGACTTTACTCCACATTCACGGTCAACCTTCCAACAGATGGATGGGGAAGAAGCACGTTGCAGAGTGTTAATGGGCTCGCTGTTTCGGAGGGAGGAGAAATGGCGGCAGCCTCACAAGGCTTCAGATATTTATTCCTTGTAACTTTCTTGTTGCTTTGTTGCACTGAAACTTGGCCGTATTAAGTCTGAGAAAGGTAAAAACACTGTCGTCCGCGTGAGTGAAATGCTAGACCCCTCTAACCGCTGGGGGGCGCTTGCAATACCTCGGTGCAATTCTGCCGCCGGTCACTTGAAGGTGTTCTTGAACAATATAATTGTTACCAGACGTGTTTTCCAGCAGCTGATGTTCTGTTTTTCCGATTCTAGTAAGAAATGACAGTAGGGTTGGTATGGGGACAGCGCCATGTGATTCCATTGAAAGTGCCTGTTGCCGAGGTTCCCAGAGCAGACGTGAGGCAAGACTGCCGGAAGCGTTCACATTGCACTAGAGGCTCGATCTGTCGTCTCTGCCACTGATAATGGCTGTGGTTTATTTATTTCTGAACAAGGAGTTATGCAACCGTGGGAAGAATTCCTGACACTTTGGGGTTTTGTTAGATAGCTAGTCTGTGGCACATGGAAGCTGCCAGTAAAATGAATATGTGGAATTTACTGCGAGTCGCCGCAGTCAATGGTTTTACTCTTGGAGTATCACCATTTGCTTAGTTCAGCAATGCTCTGGTTCATGCACTGACATCTATGCTTTATATTCCTCCCATTACTGGAGCTTAATTATTATAAAGGGATTGTGCCATAAGGATGCCTATTAGGCTATGTTCACACGGCTTATTTTGGGACATATCCTGCCCCGTATTTTGCGCCGTACAGCGCGAAATACAGGGCGAGATACGTCGCAGTCATTACAGTAATCCACAGTTCTCATAGAGAACTATGGATTCCGTCTCCTCTCCCTGCTCGCGAAATACACTGAGCGGGGAGAGAAGTGACATGTCAATTTTACACGGCGTGTACGTGCCGAGAATAATGAATGTCTAGGGGCCGGCGGGCTACCGGCCTCCCCGCCCCCGTACACGCGGCGTAATTGCGGGGCGAAATACGTCCCGCAATTAAGCCGTGTGAACATAGCCTTAGGGCATAAAGGCACCCCCTGCTCTAGCAGATTGAAGCCTTCAATGAGATACATGGATGACCAATCATATCCATGGTCAGAATTTAAAAGACGCCTGTCAGGTTGTTTTATCCCCCCTGAAGCACCAGCATTGAGCCGTACAGTACCTCGCTTTCCCTCAAAACATGCCGCTGGGTGTTTTTTTCAGATGCTAAAAAAAAAAATCTAAAAAAAAACAGCTTTTCAACAGCCCACGTTGTATTGTTATCAGCAGTGAAGTCTTGAGATCTGGACCTTCACCCACTCGAAGAGCATGTTCACATTAGTGATTTTGACATGGAATCCAAAGCCGATCCTTCATCAAAATGAATATATCTCTGACCATTATGGATTCATGGATTAGTGAACTATTATGCAGATTTCAAATCTGTAACGCAGAAAAAAGTGACCTGTTATTCCTTTGACGCAGAATCCACTCAGATTCAGCACCATGTAGCAGAGAGGAGGATTACAACCATTGAAGTGGGGCTAATTCTCGTAAAACGAAAAAAAAAATATAAGGAGAAATCCATGTATGCATATGAAGGTCCACGTCTAAAATCCATGTGGATTCTGCTTAAAGGGAATGTGTCATCAAAAAATGACTAATTGTTTAAGTCCTGTTTTGATGTTAAACACATTTTTTAGAAATTTTTGGTTGTTTTTTTTTTTTCATATCGCTTTCAATGTTTTTTAATAATTCTTAAGTCCTGCAGTTTTAACTTTGGCCTCTAGGCCTTGTTTGCGCTGCTTTAAGAGCAGTCCAAAGAGATGCTTTACAGTACTTAACACTTAGGAGCCTTAAGACTGACTCATCCCATTGACTTCTGTAGGAGAAGTTTTCTAGTCATGCTCTGTGACCTGGGAAGAAGTCACGTGCAGGGAGGTGAAAGGGTGAACTGGGGACTATCTCCTCTTGTAAACTGGTTGGATCCTGTGTTTAATCTATTCACACTGGTGACCCTTTTCTTTGTCAGGCAGATAATGGCAGACAACTTAGAATCTTTCTCTACAGAACAGGAAGTGTCGGTCTACTATTAGGCCTAGTGGCCAAAGTGAAAACTGCAGGACTTAAGAATTATTAAAACATATTGAAAGTGATATGGAAAATTAAAAAATAAAATAACCAAAAATTTCTTAAAAAATGTGTTTAACATAAAAACGTGAGTTAAACAATAAGTAATTTTGGATGACACATTTCCTTTAAATTCTGCGTCAGATGTTTCTGTGTTGGGAGAATCCGACGTTTGAGCACTAACTCTCTATCAACTTTCTCCAATTCCGAAGCATGCACCATTGCATTCCCATTGCACGTTACACTGGCTGTCTTTATAGCTGCACTGTTTGTCCCCGGGGAGTACAGGGCAACCATGACATTTGAAGGCGGTTAGTAGTGACATAGAACAGCGGTGGGTGGAGGGAGGGGAGTCTGGAGACTGCACCATTGTTTCTGATAGCAGCAGTTTACATATGGTTCATGCTGTTTTAAAAGCTGATTTCTAGATTTAGATCTGAGAATACACACAGGTTTGGAAACAAAATTGTCGGCTTATGTGGTACGGGGAGGTGGCCCTTTAGGTGGTTAAATTGACCTGACAGGTTTCCTTTAACCCTACATTCACCCAGCAGTGGGTATGTATATAGTCACCCAAATCTTTTACTAACAAAACCAGCTAATTGCTGGAGATCTTGGGAGCCATGACCATTCGGATTGTCTGTGCCAAGACAACCGTTTGGAGGCAGAGAAGTGCATGTCCTCGCTATGATACCCAGAGCTTGCAGATCTAGACACATGGAAGACCTCTACACCCACAAAGTACCAGAGTGAGAAGAAAATACAACAGGGAATTGAAAAACTTGACTTTTAAAGTCATTAAGTCTAACAAAAAAAAATCTTTTTTTTCTGAATGTTTCTAAAAAAATTAGAATGTTTCTAAAAACTGAAATAAAATAAACCTAATCTTTACACCCAATTCCCAAATATTTAGAGGATTCTCTCAACCTCTAGAATGCAGCATCTGTCTCTTTTATAAAGCCCAGCGGACATTTGGAAGCAACTGAAGAGGGAAAACTCCTGTGCCCCAAACACAGAGCGACATGTATGAATGGGGCTGCACCAGAATTCTGGCGTCAAAAAGCTGTAGTAGACCAGTTCTATAGATGTGTGAACAGGTGCACTCCAAAGACCCTTTTTAGCGTGCCAAAGTTTTGGATGTTCTGGGGGCGTCGCACCACATTCATAGACCTAGACACATTTATGATTCTTTGATGCCAAAACTTTTTAGAACAGCCAGATCAGGGTAAAGGTGGTGCCTGAGCCAGACTTGTGGTATTTGGCTCACACTGCCCTGTATTTTATGACCTGCAGAAGAACAGCCAGACCAGGGTAAAAGTGGTGCCTTCCAGACTTGTTTTATTGGCTCTACACTGCCCTGTATGTATGACCTGTAAAAAGGGATGGGACAGCAGCGGAGGACCCCATGGTAAAAAAAGGAGGTGCCTGAGCGAGAACTTGTGGTATTGGCTCTACCACTGCCCTGTAATGTTGACCGCAGAAGAACAGCCAGACCAGGGAAAAGGTGGTGCCTGAGCCGGACTTGTGGTATTGGCTCTACACTGCCCTGTATGCATGATGCAGAAGAACAGCCAGACCAAGGTAAAGGTGGTGCCTGAGCCAGACTTGTGGTATTGGCACTACAGTGCCCTGTATGTATGACCTCCCGAAGAACAGCCAGACCAGGGTAAAGGTTGGTGCCTGAGCCAGGGCTTGTGGTATTGGCTCTACACTGCCCTGTATGTTGACCTGCAAGAAGAACAGCCAGACCAGGTAAAGGTGGTGCCTGAGCCCCGGCTTGTGGTATTGGCTCTACACTGCCCCCGTATGTATGACCCGCAGAAGAACAGCCCCAGGGACCCAGGGTAAAGGTTTTTGCCTCGAAAGGCAACCAAAATTGGTGGGGGGTATTGGCTCTACAAAACCCGGCCGACCGGTAATGGGTTGCACTTGATTGGCCCGCCGAACAGCCCCAAAAAAAACCAGGGTAAAGGTGGTGCCTGAGCCAGACTTGTGGTATTGGCTCTACACTGCCCTGTATGTATGACCTGCAGAAGAACAGGCTCATACATTCTGGCACCGTCTATACTGCCTTAAAGCGTTTTAGAACTGGCCGGTCAGCACTAATGTTCATACATGTTGCCCATTGTGTTATACAGTGGTATATGGAGTATTCCCATCATTTATTAAAGGGGTTGTCCTGTTTTATGTAAATAATTGCTAAACTTTTGGTAATATAACTTCCTAAAGTATGTTGGAAAGGGCCATTCTGTCTGTTTTATAGTCTGGTTTTCCATTCTGCCCTATGAAGGGGGCTGTGAGCAGTGGACCCCTATGTCATTGATATGTCATAATAGGGCATGTGACAGGCTGTCTATGTGATCCATGCTCAAAGGAGAAATAAGGACAGATGGGAGAACGGAACATCGAGACTAAATACCTTTAAGCCCTATAAGCTACAACTGTATATTAAAACCGAAAATATATACACACTCACCTTTTGGTTGCGGCTGTTCCAACACTGACACTGGTGACCCCAGGGGCTCTGTGTTAAATTCCTGTTTGATGGCCGATGTGTGATTTCCGCAGCCAGTCCATGGCTTCAGCTGTCATGTGCCACTTGCTTGACATTACTACTCGGGAAGTGTCACATGACGGCTGAAGCCACTGACTGGCTGCATTGGTCACATGCCGACCACCGAACCGGTCCACATGCCGAACAGGAAGGCAACAAAAAACCAAGACACTCAGCCAGCAGCGCCAATGCTGGAACCGAGGTGAATACAAAGGTGAGTTTGTGTGTGTGTGTGTGTGTATATTATCTTATTATTTTTATGTATATTTATTTTTTATTATTATATATAATATATATATCCTTTATTACACAGCTGTGGCTTATTTTTCATTTTTTTAAGGTGGAGAACCCCTTTAAGGCTTATGTAATGCTTAAAGCTAGAAACCCTTTATAGCGGGTCCACCTTACCCCTGCTGTGAGCACGACGGGCAGCTATGTCCAGGAAATTGGCATTCTTCCTTACCTAACATTGGTTGCTTCCTAATGCTTCTTGTCATTGAGACCCCGCGGCCCGGCTCATATCATTGTACGCAGCGCTATAGTGATTACGCAGTCGCTAGACTGCTGATCTGTAGTTAACGGTTTGCATTATTAATGGTAATAGAGAAATAGACCCCACTGCAATTTGACCTCCACTGTGCGTCTGACGGAGACCGCACGTTCCTTCAGTAATGTGTCTTGCAGGTCACTGCTCAGCCCTTACCTCATTCTGTATATAAGAATTTTTTCAGTTATTTGGTTCTTGTTTTTTTTGTTTTTTTAAAATCTGTTTTGTATTGTTTAAAAGAAGAAAAGTTCATATGGAAACAATAATATTTTGATTTGTAATATTTCTAATCGGCAAATGGAAAAAAAATGACAAATTTAAAGTTAATTTATTTTTATATTTTCAGGGGGATTTTACGACCTTGGTAAAGTGATTTTTGTATTCTCTTCTGTAAGATGCAGGCGGTGTGGTCCAGTTTTGTATTGTCACCAACTGCTTTAACAAATTGATTTGTGCTATTACCTAGATGTCAAAATTCATGTGTATTAAGAGAAATGTACAGGAGTTTTCAGAATAAATTTTAATAATGTACACGCTGGCTGCGTTACTGTGTGATGAGAAGGCGGCTGCGGTCATCGTGTCCTCCTTTCATCTTCTCAGCTCTGTATCATACAGCTTTGTAGTTGCACGTGTATTCAGATAGCTGTGTGGGTGTGGAGCGGGGACATCGGCTCATACCGCTCACATCTGCAGCTTTTTATCAGGAATCAAGGCTTCAGGTGCACGGACGAGACAAAACGTCATTACACCCAACAATTATCTTGAAGATGCTGCAATGGAAAGAAGCTCTACCGGTAAGCTATGGGATCCGGCGGGGTAATATGAGAAAATGATAAAAGATATGAAACAAAAGTAAAGTAAAAATAGAACCGGTCATAAAAACTCAGCAGAATTATAGGGAGGGCAAATGGGGAAAATGCCCAGAAGCCTTCATTACTCAGTTCCTCCCAGTTGTTCCCAGCTGCAAGACATGGAACTGGTAAAATAATAAACTGCAACTCCAACCATATGGTAGTATTACTATGCGGTAGAAGTGGTGATTGTGCAGCTTTTACTGATATTTATTACTAGAGGTGACGCTCTATTCTCCTGCTTGGATCAAACAGGACCTGTCAACTCTCCTGACTTGTCTGTGTTAGTAAATCCCTGTGTTCCCTGTGATATAACAATCCTGGAGCCTCTTCTCTTATATCTCTGTGTTGTGCTGTTCCTCTGTTATTCCTGAATCTGTGAAATGAAAATGTGATCACACCCACGATCACCAATAAAGCTTTCAGAAGCGTTACACTACAAACCATTCACTTTAAAAATAGAATAAGAAAAACTTGACACTGGAACTCATTCCTAATGAATCTGTCAGCTGGGCGTTACCATTCCAGTCTACAGAGGGTGTGTGCATACACTGACTGTCAGCACTGACTGCACAAAGTCAGACTGAATAGGGACACCCCCCCAATGGGGAACACCCAGCTGACAGATTGGTAATGAATTTCACAGGAACACAAATGTTCACTAAAACGGACCTATATGAAATGACCACAAGTCCTCGTTCGGTAGAAGATATTGGAGGGAGGAGGTCAGTCATACATGTTTGCTGCTACAAGAGGAGCTGTAAAATAGCTATTGCAACTTATCTGCCATTGTCAAATTGTATGACCTTACCCAGGGGCCTTTGCTAACCTTGCTCCAGCGCTGCAGAGAAATGCCAGCAACATTTCTTTCTGTTCCCTTAACCTGTTCTGACCAGTTGCACAACCTGAAGACTGAATAACAAGACTTCTGTATGCCCTGAAGGCAGCTATTTCGTGTTCTTCTGGGGCAGTAAGAGGAGGGGGCTGTTACTACCACTAGAAACAGACCATCATATAAACATGATTCCTGAAAAACAGATTCCAAGTTAACATTTTTTTTTTCATTAAGATCATTTGAGGCAGTACGAGTAGTTGGGTTGCTATTTCTTTGAGTGGGTTCTAATATATACCACCTAGAAAAAGTGCAGCTTGATCTACTAGTAGACTTCAGTGTGTTGTGCTGTTCCTCTGTTATTCCTTCTACTAAATGTTTCACTGAATCGGTCAGCTGGGCGTTAACATTCTAGTTTTGAACAGGATGTGTCTCTGCACTGACGGCCAGCGCTGGTTGGACTATGTTAGACTGTGCAGGGACACCTCACCCCCATACACACACACCTTATTTACCCAGCTGACATTTTGGTAATTAACTTACAGGTGTAATAACAGAACCACACAGCAGAAAAATGTAACCATGCTGTTTCACAGAGCCACAGCCAACTTCCAACTAACACCTTCTGATACGGCTGTGGGTGGTTTGTGCAGCAGTGATATCGTCTCTGTTATTCCGAACTAAGCCTGCTAGAGTGACATGACTGCTGGGGGTTTATAAACTGTAGGGTAGAAGGCTGCAAAGCTCTAAATGGTTAAAACTTGTCAATAACTCAAAAAAACAAGCCATGCTGCTACTGTTGACACTCAGCAGGGAGTGACCAACATGGCTGCTTGGAGCAATCTGAGCAAAGAGAGGTGGTCGATAACCTAGAAAAACTTGTGCACAAGTACTCAATACAATATTCTCTATCTCCTAGACAAAGCAAACTCAGAACAGCAATGTATTTGATGTTCATCTTTATTTACCCTTGCCTACATGTTTTAAGAAGTGTTATAATACAAGTATTAATCCCTTGCCGACCTACACAGCCGCCTGCTGTTAGCGGCTAATTGCAGCTAACACCCGGGCGGTTACAGCGGGCGATGGAGCCGCTGCCATCCCGCACTGTTCAACCCCTTAGGCTATGTTCACACGGTGTATTTGCAGGGCGTAATTACGCCCCGCAATTACGCCGTGTGGCGCGGGGGGCCGGCACGTCGCCGGCCCATAGACAATCACTAATAGCGGCGCGTATACGCCGCTAGAAAGTGACATGTCAATTATCTCCCCGCCCGGCGGCTTCGCCGGGTGGGGAGAGGAGACGTAATCCATAGTTCTCTATGAGAACTGTGAATTACCGTAATGAATGGGCCGTTTTCGGCCCGTAATTGGCGCACTTCGGCGCGTAATTACGGACCGAAATACGGCCCATTTTAAGCCGTGTGAACATGGCCTTAGACGCTGCAGCAGAGATGGGAGAGGCGTCTAACTGAATCAGAAACGGTGCCGTGCACCGCGATTTCACCGCTTCTAGCTCCAGACAACTTATACAATGCATTAGGTTGTAGAAATGAAGCACCCTAGGGGGACTCAAAGTAAAAAAAAAAAAAAATTTTTTAAAGTGTAAAAAAAAAAATTTTAGTTCAAATAACTACCCTTTTGCCATTTTACAAATAAAAAAATTAAAATAATAAAAAAGTTACACATATTTGGTGTCGCCGCGTCTAAAAAAAAAAAAAAAAAAAAAAGGCTGCTCTATTAAAATATAACATAATTTATCCCGTACACTGAACACCGTAGAAGAAAAAAAATTCCAAACGCCAAAATTGTGTTTTATTTGTTCATTTCACATCTAAAAAAATTGGAATAAATGTAATCAAAAAAGCCTTATGCATTACAAACTGGTAGCAATAAAAAGTGCACTTCAGCCCGCCAAAAAATGTCCCTCACTAAAGTCTGTAGGTGTTAGTACAAAAAAGTTTTTGGTTGCAGAATATAGCGCCGCCATGCAAATTTTAATAATAGAAAATGTTTGAAATATTTTTACGGTACCAAAATATAACGGACACCATACATGTTTGGTATTGTCGGATGCGTATCAACCTGTACAATACAGATAGCACGTCATTCGTACCAAAGATTGAACGCCGTAAAAGCAAAACACCTGCAAACATGGCGCAGATATGCTTTTTTTCACATTTTGCCCCACTTACAATTATTTTGCGCTTTCCCAGTATATTCCATGGTGTGCTTTCTAATGTTATCATTCACAACATCTTGTTAACGCAAAATAAAAGCCCTCATATGTCTATGTAGGAAGGCAGGAAGGGAAAAACGTACGTCAAAAAAAAAAAAGGCCTGGATATAAAGAGGTTAGATTAAAAAAACTCCTCAGCAGCATTTTTTAAACCAATTTCTTTAAAAGTCTAAAAATAGTTGAATGTAATGTAAAATGAAATATTCAGGCCATTGGGTAACTGAAACAAATGTTAAGTAATCTTGAAAACTGAGAATTCCAATGCTCCATGTTTAGGTACATGCCAGATGGGATTTCCAGGATTCCAGTGAAATTCTTGTCAGCTTTTTGGGGATTTTTTGGGTTTTTTTTTTTTTTTAATAGTAAAAGTGCAAGGTTTCCTATTAGCTGTGTAGTGTTAGATCACTATACGAGAATGACCCCAGCACTTTAATGTCTGCTGTCTTCACATACGAAGCGTAACCCTGAGTACAGGACTCATCGTACTTGTGTTCTTCTAAAGGACGTCAGCGTGGAATTTTCGAGTTCATCGTCACTCAGTAAAACATTCTTTTGAGCGCGCAGTAAACCTGACGGTTTATGATGTGGTGGGGACATTGATTTTACTTTTTATTAAAGATTTCGCAATAACCAGTACTATTGGTCTTCCCATATGTGCAATGCGTTTAAAAGAACCAGATCAAAGTACACCATATTTTATTTCTCGATGCAAAGAGCAGGAATCCTTGCCCTAACATTACTAGCACCCCATTAATCATGGGCTTGGCAGGTTACCACTTCCAAGATTACAGAATATAATTTAGTCTGATGGCATCAACATCTGTATATTAAATGTAGCAGAGACACCGCTCGCCCTCTCGACAAGGAGGTTCTTTATTTTTTAATTTTATTCTTTTACCAGAGTTTTTCTCTTTTCTCAAATATAGGACTGCCAAGTATTCTCTGCTCCAGGTGGCATCAAGACTCTGATATTTCATGGCAAAGCGAGGACTGTTGCAAAAGTGAGCATTCATTGAAAAAGAGCAGGAGCCCTAGCCCTATGACAACCTTGACTTTTATTCTCTACACTAGGAAATGGAGTATGTCAGGTCACTTCAAATAAGATTTAAAGAGGTGTTTCTGTCACTGGCATCTTCACAGGATATATGACTGGTAGGTGTGGACCAAGGGAGACCACCTCTCCATGGACGTATAAGGGGGAAGGAAGCACAGGAAAGCTAGGGAAACCCTCAGTTGGCCCCTGGGCATAGTGGTCCCCTTGGCATGGCAGGCCTGGGTTGCTTTTCATGGAGGAAGGCAGTTAAAATGTCAGAAAGTAAGAGTTACATGCAGTCATGTACAGTAGTTGTAGGGTCAGCTAGGGAAGCCCTTAGTTGGCACCTGGGCATAGTGGTCTCCTTGGCTTGGCAGGCCTGGGGTTGTTTTTCATGGAGAAAGGGAGTGAAAATGTCAGAAAGCAAAAGGAAGAGTTACGTGCAGTCACCTACAGTAGTTGTAGGGTCACCCCCAAGAAGCAACTCCACTGGTGAACCCCAGACATCCCGATTTGACTTTCGTTCTTTGGTTGAAGGTCTCAGATTGAGGACCTTTACTAACCCGGCATTCACGGAATATGCTCTGGACAGTCATGTACTTTTTGTAGTGACTATCTGAATATATTCCCAGACCCCCCGCATGCATGTTACGTAACAGACAACCACTAAATTGTTAAAACATGATTACAAGTTCCATGCTCAATGTATGGAGCTACACAATCTGCTCGTATATAATGACCACAGACAGAAGGGTAAGGGTTGGTTCACACAGGGTAGATTTCCGCAACAAATCTCAGCCAAAATGTGCCAAAAATGACCAATTTCTGCTCCCATGGCAATGTTTCTTTGGTCCTGGCCAGTCTCTGAACACACAGACTCCAGCGTGACCACTACGGAACTCATGTGGACAGACCCGTCATCGCTGGATGTACTGCAAACGTCAAGAAGAGGTGACTATAGTCGATTCCTTGGGCCTTGTGTATGAAAACAGTCTAGAAGTAAGACGGTCTGTTTCCCATACCCTGTTTCCCCCGAAAATAAGACATCCGCTGACAGAGTGCATTTTTTTATGCAATTCAGAGTTCGGCTGCTTATGCTGATGTTTGTGATGAAATCACTATAGTATATTAATACATGTGGATTTTTGTTCAACAATAAATGTGAATTCTTGTTCATGGAAAAATAAGAAATCCCCTAAAAATAAGTCCTAGCTCGTCTTTAGGAGCAAAAATTAATATAAGACACTGTCTTATTTTTGGGAAAAATGAAAGGGGAGCTCTGATTGTCTTTGTTGCCCATAACAACCAGTCTTCCCATTAGACAGTTTTCATACATAAGGCCCAGTGTTTATTTGAAACTTTTGTCTTTTTTGCTGCAGATCTGTGGGTAATCTGCCCTCAAATCGGTTGTGTAGTGTTTCTTCCCCATTGACCTCAATGAAAAAAAATCCATAAGGACTCTGCAACATAAATCGCCATGCTATGAATTAAGACCGGGTCAGGTGGTTGTCACTATGTGCAGATGAAAATTGGGTGGTGAAACCATCACTGGCAAAGTGATTGGATAAAGCCACGTCCTCATGCGGCTGCCAAACGTGGCCACCAGACCATCTGATCCCAGCCTTAAAAATCCACACTGCAGAATTAGCGCCAGCATGGAAAATCAAGCAAGATCCACTGTTGATGCTTCTGTAATAGACTGCAGGTTTTGTCCTGTGTGAACATGCCCCTAGATTGCTGGACCATGTTCCGATGAGAGATTGCTGCTCATGAACATACACTTAGGCAATGTTCACATGGCTTATTTGCCGGGCGTAATTACGCCGTGTGGACGGGAGCAGGGGGCCGGCACCTCGCCGGCCCATAGACATTCATTACCAGCGGCGCGTATACGCCGTTAGTACATGACATGTCACTTTCTCCCCCCGCGGCGGATTCGCTTGGCGGGGAGAGGAGACGTAATCCATAGTTCTCTATGAGAACTATGGATTACCGTAATGACTGGGACGGATTCCAGCTGTAATTTGCGCACTACGGCGCGTAATTACGGACTGAAATACATCCCATTTTAAGCCGTGTGAACATGGCCTTACAGTGCAGCGGTTACTCGGCTCTAAAGGCTTCTGAAAGCCCAGCTATGATGTGTGAGGAGAGGGATATACTGTCTCTGGGTAGATTTAGTGTCCAACAGATTTTTATTACAACTGCTTGTGTATTGTTACCCAGTTGCTTGAGGCCCGTGAAAGGCAAATCTGCCCTAGATATGCTACAGCGTGGAAGATTTTACTGAATGACAGGTTTTCCATTACAGATTCACCAGGGTTGTTTCCCAGCCTCTTTCAGGCTCCTGGACAGCAAATCTATCTAGGTATTCATAAAGCATAACTAGGCAGAAGTGGCATGCTGCCATCTGGGAGAGCTGGGAGCCACCTCTGCAGGCCTGTGATGGAGAACATACTGTCTGGGTAAATACCAGCAATGCTTTGGTCTGTGAATCTATTATACAGCATCAGGGCAACATGGTCTGTGGTCACCATTACAGCAGCAAAGAGTGGTCACCCAGCTTTTCCTGAATCTTTAATGGCAGGTTGGTTTAGTTCTATGGCAGATCACTATGTAGTTATGGAAATTTGGATTTCAGGAGCCTCCTGGGTCACAATTCTAATTATTCTGTGATCTTGAAGAAGTGGAACGGTCAATGCATAATCAGGCAGATTTACTATTCAACTGTGTAGGAGAGTTAGGTGATCTTACCACGAGGGCTGTAATGGAGGCTCCAATCTGTAGTGTAGACATTGCTGTCCTAATGCTATATATACTGGGACAGTAGTAAACACTACTCACAAAAAGGGATATTTGGCTTTTGGTTGAAATTTCAGGATAAAAATAACATTTCTTGCTGTTCACATTTTGACAGCATGAGACCAAGACAACACCTTACAAATGATCAACAGTACCTTGTTGAGAACCCTTTTAGACTGGTAGTGAAAATTAAAAATGTAAAAATCTGAACAACAATCGATAGGTGATTTAATGTAAAGTTAGTTTTAGATTCTGTTAATTTTAAATAATGTTTTATTTCTGATTTCAATGTACAAGCAGTATGCAGTGAACATATTAGCTCCCCCAAGTGGTAGCTGAAGGTAGTCAGAATTAAATTATCTTTATGACGGGTTACTGTATTAAAAAAAGAATTAAGCAAAGCTCCCCACTCCCACCCGGCTCACGTTCCCCATTGGTCTCTGCTTCTCCTGACAGAGGAAGTAGCGGGGACTGCCAGCTTAGATGGCTTCTGGCCAGTTGTGCTGTAGATTATGCCTGTCACTAATCCGCTTACCTCTCACATGGTCTAATAGAAGCACAAACATGGCAGACCTGGTGGCCTTCATGAACTCCCATCGTGGGTTTTGATGACGGAGATCGCTCCCTTTCTCTGAAACCACTTAAATGCTGTAGTTGCTATTGAATGTGGGATCAAAGGAGTAAATGGCCATTAGAGCAGCAGCTGGTTACCATTAGTCGAGCCCCTACTAGTCTTACCATGCCTTAAAAGGTGCAGGAAGAAGGTTCCTTAGGGATCGCTGTAAAATAGACACACTGATGGTTCCTAAGTTAAAGATCATCGTCATCATAAATAGAGAAACTTGATTTTACCAATTTCCTTTGCAAACAAGGATGAGCACCATCCTGGGCTCCTCTCCACTGCTCGGCCACAGCTACTGTTCTCTATAGTGTAAAGGGTCTTGGCGATTCAGTCTCATTTTAATATTGGCTTCCTATAAATGGGGTTTACTTCTCTTTAATAAAATCCCCTATATATTGCTTGAGGACTATCTTAGATCTTAATGCAGGGCTCCAGTCGCCAACCAAAATATATTTCCAGACAGAAGCTGCGAGTTCATGAAAAGCCAGGAAGATCGCCTGCCAAAGAATGTAAGTAGTAAATGAAACCTAAGTGAAATGAAGCAGGAGTGCGGCGTCATATTCAGCCGAATGTACAGAAAATAGAGGGGTCATATAATTACTTAATATTACTTAGATTTTATATTGCAATAAAGATCCAACACCAAATAAAGGAATAGAGGGACGAACTGCAGCATTTCTCCTATTTATTTTAAGCCACAAAGGCCAAATGGTTCTTGTAAGTAAATATTAAAAAAAATATTTTTTCATACTTGATAAAAATAACTTTCTAAAGACATTTCAGTGCAGATCAATGTACTATAAACTCTATTACCACACATTCATTTTTAATTAAGGTTTAGTGCAGGCCTAAAGCGAATACCAGAGTTCATAAAAACATGAAAATTCTACTTAAGCAAACAATTATTTTATTGCTCCAATGATTGGAAATTAAAATATTTATATATATTTTTTTCCTTTTTGTTCTTTTATAAAAAGTATATTTTTGTTTTTTTAGACCTTGTATACAGACCAATGTGTCTCCATGGTAACAGACTACAAACAAACCCTGTGTAGTCTTATCCTGCAACCACACTCCTTCCATCTGTCCTCTTCTTCTTGGTATACTTGGCAGCAGACTCGTTGAAAATCCATATGAAAACAGGAAAGGTCCTGCTTTCTAAGGAAAAGGTAGAACTATTACTATAGGGGAGTCAACTGCTTGGAAGATATATTGGGGCACAGTTACTAATACTATCTAATACTTAGTGTTAACTCTAACTAGATGGTCTAAAAATACAGCAGATTTATCACAGTGGCGCAAAATGTATGATACATCTGGCACATGACTGTCTAGTCTAAGTTTTAGCCGAATTGATTGGCTCAGTGATTGTGCCTAAAATGTGGTGCATTTTTCGGTGCACAGTAAAGATTGACTATGTCCCATTGTTCCTTCAGGTGATAAACCACCACCAGAAGTGTATGGATAACGAATGTGTTCGCAGCTGAACCAAGTCTGTATGTTTATGGAGAAGTCTGGGTAGATAAGTAGCCGCCAAATGAGCTTCAAGTCTATGCTGTCCCCAACACATCAATAACACAGGATTCAGCATTCACAATAGGTGATGGTTACAGCTCCCTTCCTCCACCACCACTCCCAGGTCACAGAGCATGCCCACAACACTCTCCATGGAAGTCTTAAAAACCATCACCAGGCTTGTCTTGTATGGTTCATGTGCTGTAAAGCAGATCTCTCAATGTTTTTTTTTTTTTTCTTTTCAGTACAGGCAAGATAGCTGCCTGCATAATCACCTATAGGAACCAGAATAATCAAAAAATAAAACCAGATGAGAAGAAAACTATTGGGTCCTGATTAAAAATACAGTGATAAATGAGTTTAAGTTGCTCTGTGACCTTGCTCTTAGATTACTCTTATGTCAAAGCAAATTTTCCCATAGAAAGGGATTAAAACGTCATTAATCTGTCCAACGCACCCCAAAATCACAATTTTTTTTCTTGCATGTTTATTAGCAAAAATGTGCACTGTATAACTATATTGTATACAGTATAACAAAAGGGAATGTAAAGAAATAAACTGGTTTTATTAAGTGTATTCACTATGAAAGTCAGATGAAGATGTTGCTAGAGGAGATCGCTAAGAGCTTTGGTCAGATTTTCGACGGATTCAGTATTTTGAATCCGACGAAAACCCGACTGCACCTAGTGCTGTGTAGACCTCAATAGAAAATCTATGCTGTAGTCTACAGAGCACAGATTTTTTACTGATGGTTTCTTAAAGTGTCGGCGGCATTAGGAACATGTTCTATATTCCGTGGGACTCCTGTCGGATGCCCATAGCCCCAATGTACTGGGGATGTGGGAAATTCAAAAACAGACTGCGTTTGCCAAAAACGGTGGCACAGCAATGTTAAAATGCCGTCAGATTAGGGTGGTCTCGCACAATGTTGCTGTAATGGCAGATGGTTTGCAGTGCCGATAACTTGTTTAAAATTCACGGATGGCTATAGATCAGGAGCTTTTGAGTAGGAGCTGTTGCAATGCATGTCGGTTCTCCTTCACTCTTAACTCAAATATTCGCTCTTAACTCAAAGCAAAAAATGGACCAAGCTACTTATCTCAAAAAAACTCTTAAGTCAAGATGCTCTTAAGTCTAGTTTCCACTATATACAGTCATGGCCAAACGTTTTGAGAATGATACAAATGTTAATTTTTACAAAGTCTACTGCATCAGGTTTTCTAATGGTAATTTGCATATACTCCAGAATGTTATAAAGAGTGATCAGCTTAACAGCAATTAATTGCAAAGTCAATAATTGCCTAGAAAATGAACTTTTTTCCCCCCAAAACACAATTCAAGTTCATTGCAGGCCTGCCTTAACAGGACCAACTACCATAGTTTCAGTGATTGCTCCATTAACACAGGTGAGGGTGTTGATGAGGACAGGGCTGGAGATCAGTCTGTCATGATTAAGTAAGAATCAAACCACTGGACACTTTAAAAGGAGGCTGGTGCTTGGCATCATTGTTTCTCTTCTGTTAACCATGGTTATCTCTAAAGAACACCGTGCAGTCATCATTGCACTGCAAAAAAACTGGCCTAACAGGGAAGAGTATTCGCAGCTAGAAAGATTGCACCCCCAATCAACAATCTATCGCATCATCAAGGAATTCAAGAGAGAGGTTCCATTGTTGCCAAAAAGGCTCCAGGGCGCCCAAGAAAGACCAGCAAGTGCCGGGACCGTCTCTTAAAAGTTTTCAGCTTCGGAATCGGGCTACCAGCAGTGCAGAGCTTGCTCAGAATGGCAGCAGGCAGGTGTGAGGGGCATCTGCACGCACTGTGAGGCGAGACTCATGGAGCAAGGCCTGGTGTCAAGGAGGGCAGCAAAGAACCACTTCCCCTCCAGAAAAAACATCGGGAACAGACTGATATTCTCCCAAAAGGTACAAGGGGTACTGCTGAGGACGGGGTAAAGTCATTTTCCTCTGATGAATCCCCTTTCCGAATTTTTTGGGAACATCTGGAAAACAGCTTGTTCGGAGAAGACAAGGTAGCGATACCACCAGTCTTGCCCTCATGCCAACTGTAAAGCATCCAGAAACCATTCATGTGTGGGGGCTTCTCAGCCAAGGGAATCGGCTCTCTAACAGTCTTGCCTAAAAAACAAAATCCATGAATAAAGAAAGGTACCAGAAGTCCCCAAGAGGCAACTTTCTCCCAACCGTCCAAGAGCAGTTTGGTGATCAACAATGCCTTTTCCAGCGTGATGGAGCACCTCCATAAAGCAAGGTGATAACTAAATGGCTCAGGAACAAAACAGAGATTTTGGGTCCATGGCCTGGAAACTCCCAGATCTTAATCCCATTGAAACTTGTGGTCAATCATCAAGAGACGGGTGGACAAACAAAAAACCAACAAATTGTGACAAAATGCAAGCATTGATTGTGCAAAAATGGACGGCTATCAGTCAGGGTTTGGTCCCGAAGTTGATTGAGAGCATGCCAGGAGAATTGCAGAGGTCCTGAAGAAGAAGGTCAACACTGCAAATATTGACTTGCTGCATTTAAATCATTCTGTCAATAAAAGCTTTTGTTAATCATAATATGATTTCACTTGTCTTTCTGTATGTGAAAAAAACATCTGACAAACGCAAAATAAAAACCAGAGGGCAAAAAGATCAGTGAAAATATAATATTTGTGTCATTCTCAAAACTTTTGGCCATGACTGTATGTACACACATACACATGTACAATATAGAACTACATCTCTTCTCTCTCTCTCTCTCTCTGTGTATAGATATATATATATATATATATATATATATAACAAAACAAAACACATAAATAGATAGGATACATTCCCTTTAAAGAGCACCTGTCCACTCTCCTGACTTGTCTACTGTTTCAGTAAATACTTGTATTCCCCTTAAAATAACCATTCTGGAGAATATTTTCGATAAAAACTTTATATTGTGCCCTTCCTGTTATTCCTCTTCGACATCGATTAATAAATGAAACTTAGGGCAACATGTATGAACAGGTCATTTTCACTGTTCTAGCGAAAAATGCACCAAAAGTGAGTGTTACCTATGTAAGGCGCCAAGGATATGGAGGCGTTCTGGGGGCGAGTCGCGCCACATTTGGAATATTAGACACATTGATGAATGTGGGATGGCAAAACGAGGCGCATGACTGTTCGAACAGGCAGACCAATTTCTATGTGGTCTGCCTGAGCAGTTGTACTGTAATGGAACTAGATTTGCCATTAGGCAAAAAATGTCCCTTATTTCTCAACTTATTTAATAATATAATATAGAATACCCCAAAAATCTAAAATTATCTCCTATAAAATGTATTTAAAATTAATATAATCTAAAATGGATTTTAAATCACATAAATTAATGAAACCAATACAGCATCTACCATGAATCCTGTTTTCAATGAATAAACGTTTACTAATGTGCCAAAGTACTGCGGCATGCCAAACATATACGCTAAGCACCTCGAACCTTAGGTGCCATTTATGACTGCACCCTTAATGTAATCATTTCCCTTGGTAAAAGGATGGGTATAAAGAAACACCTTATGAACAAGGGAATAGTAACACCCAGTTGTCCATTGAAATAAGGTTTGTGCAAAAAACTGCAATCTTTGTGTGTCCGAAATCCGACAATAAATTCCCTCTTTAATGTAATAGAACAAGACAGAGGCAGAATAACTCAGTAGCAGCCACTCGCTGTTATGTGGTCATTATGGGCGACATCTATAAATTCACATGCGCCATTTTTGTAACTTGGCGCTGACACACCAGTTCTAATTAGTTATAGAGGAGTGTACAATACGATAGGATGAATGAAAGTGTTATGTGCCAAACATTATTGCCGCATAAGGCTATGTTCACACAATGTACTGCGGCACGTACATCTTGTCTTTCGGGAGCTCGCGCTACTACGCACGTACGCCCGCGGCACGGGGGGTGGTGGGGGGGTGCAGCCCGCCGGCCCCATTGACATTCATTACTCGCGGTGCGCATTCACAACGAATAATTGACATGTCACTTATCTCCCCACATGTACAATACGATCATATTGTACGAGTGGGGAGAGGAGGCGTAATCCATAGTTTTCTATGAGAACTATGGATCACCGTAATTTCGGCGCCCATCTCGCCAGTATTAGAACGCAAATACGTGCCGAAATGTGCGTCAAAATTACCCTGTGTGAACATACCCTAACACTCAAAATTGGTGCATGGAGTGTTATGTGCCAAACTTAAAAACGTCTCTTCAGGCGCAAATTGCGCCAAGTTTGGCCGTACGCCTGTTCATACATCTAGAGAACCGGTAATATACGGCAAAAAATAGTGAAGACAAATTCATAGATGTCGCCCTATATGTCTATGAACTTGTGGCCTAAAATTCACACAACTAAAGGGAAAGTGCAGAGGATTTACAGTATCCAAGGAGGATACTACAGCTACATGGACTGACACAATGCATAAGACCCTGTAGTTTAGCCTCTCGGTCAGTGCCAGGATCACATTAAAGAACATTGATGGAGGATTGCACAGTTAGACGTCTTAAAAGTGGAACCCAGATTCCAATTTGCAGGTCTTGCAGGAGGTCCCCCTGGGATGCTATATGTGAACACAATCAGATTCGGAGACTTCAAATAGCTCCTGTTAAAGTCTTTCATCAATAGTGAGAGTCCTTACAAAGGTGATGATGAAAGTGATGTTCAAAGGCAGTAACCTAGCAACCGCAACACGACCTGCACCCCAGTCAGTCCTCCTCCTCACGTAGAACTCTCCAAAGTCGGCTTCACTTGGTGGATCTATAATTTTGTAATCCTTGAATCAGTTGCTCGACAGCAGCATCAACAAATGCTTTTCTACCTCCCACATCTTGCCTCAAAATATCCTCCTCTATAATGAGTACAGGTATCTTCCCAAGATGCTCTGACCCCCCACCCTCCCCTGTATATGTTTGTATTTCTATAGAAATAGTACTATAAAAGCTGTATCAAACTTCTTATGGGGCTGCCTGAAAATTGGGATGAAATGCTAAAAGGCACTGGGGGTACAGTAATTTTTTAGCCTATTTTGCAAGAGAAATAGAAAGTTGCTATTTCTTTCCCATTTCCAATTGACCCCTATACAAGACTTCTGAAATTTGGGTATGTTTCCATGGCGTTCTTTGATGGAAAAATACACCTTTGAATATGTAGCAGAAATCCATGGAATACCCCTTGATTTCTGCTGAATGTTCATATTTTCTTGATGCAGTTTTTCCACATTTTTGGAAACAGATTATCTCCATTACATAGTGAGTTAAAAAATATATATGTCCATCAAATTCCACTAAAGGCTGGAAGATGGGGATGAAAGGCAGGGGTAAAGGTCATTTTAAAACGTTGATCCAGAAGCAGTGCCTGAGGCCAACCAGTGGAGATGATCCTTGGTGCCCACCCTACAATCTGTGTATGACTACACCGAATGCAAATGATTCTTCTTCTCTGTCTCAGTTCTGCCATGCCCCAGGTTCCAGAGGGCGTTGCTCATGCTCCCCTATGGGCCGGTCTGAGCCTGTTCAGAGTTATGGAAACCATGAGGCATAAACCAATCTGCCCTAAATATGAACATTTTGCTCTAGATCCCAAGTGACGATCAACATTCTAAACAAGAATTCTATACAGCTACATAAATGTTATTATCTAGGTCTAAAATTATCTAAGCTTTCTTGTAGCCCTCACCTGTTTCTGCTGTGACCTGCTCCTCGGGCGGCTATTCCACAGATTCACAGTTCTCATGCTGAAGATCACTTTTCTCCTGTGGAGATTGAATCGCTCTCTCCAAATGAAGGGAACCCTCTTGTCATTTGCAAGGTTTTACATTTAGTATGGCTAATCCACAACCTGGCTCCTGAAATGTTAGAAATGTGGTTTTATGCATAGAAATGTGTGTGATCATTTTGCATGGTTGTGTATTAAACATCAGTGCACAAGAAAAGGGCTAAAACTTAACTTTTACGGATACATTTAAAAACTTAAAGGGGTTTTGCCACGATGTAATGTTGACGTGGGATCCTCCAAAATGGGTATTTAATCACTTTTCTAAATATATGTGATTAAATAAAGTGAAGCCTGAGAGAGCTACAGGCTGCCTTACCTGCCCTTAGTTACTTAAAAGCTTCTATTAGATACGACCTGACAAGAGCTGCTGGCCGGGCTTGCGCAGAGCACACTTCTTAACTGATGAGAGGGAGCTGAAGAAGCTTTCAAGGCACCGGGTAGAAATATGTTGTCTTTTGTATACAGAATCCACTAGTTGTAGTGTGATTATCTGAGTAGATCCCTGCTTTATCTGATGACAGAGAACATGAAGAAGCTTTCAAGCTGCTGTGGAGAAAAGGTGATGTCTTTTGTATACAGAATCCACTAGTTGTAGCTTGATTATTTGAGTGAACATTTCACATGATCCCTTATGCATGGCTCTGTGCTCTGGCTGTGTCTCTCTTTCTCTCAGCTCAGCGTGGCTTGTTTACATTTTATTATTAGCAGATAAGGCACATCCTGTCAAAACCCCTTTAAAAAAGTAATGGGGCACGTGCTAAGGTGTCATTTTTACTGTATTGTTTTCGTAAGTCACTTTGTCCTCTGATATCATCTATACCTCATTGACCCGCTGGATTTACCTGATTTTTGGACTATTTATCGATCTGGATCACGCGAGTTCAAATCTATATTGTTCATTGATCACATGAGTGTCTTATTTAATACACCCTGTGGTGTCTCTCTTTTATGCCCTATTTATATATTTTGTCTATGCTCTTGTGATCTGAATAGCTCTATATATACTCTATTGACCTACTATAAGCCCCATTTACTACTTCTTATTTTTTTAAATATATTAAACGGTAAGTTGTTGCCTTTTTGTGCAGATAGGTGTTTAGAAGGAGGCCAAGTGTTACATCTGACTTCAGTGATGTGTAACAATTCTTATGATCTCTATCTAAACTGAGATCAAGCATAGAGAAGCACTAATACTGCTGGGTGGTACAGTGCCAAAGCAACTGTACAATACCAAGAGCACCATGCATGGCAAAGTCAGGCCTTCATATGATTGACTTGGCATCTATACCTCCTAGAATCAAGTCATTATGAGAAAGGAGCTGAGAAGCTCAAGCGCCCTCTATTGGAAGTAACAAATCCTCAATTCGAATTTGACCCACTGGGTCTTGAGAAAGCAAAAGGTATATTTAGCCAAGCCAGTATCTCTCATCTGCAGACAGCTGTTTCGGGATGTTTGACCCTCATCAGTGCAGAGCACAGCGATACTGGCTAGCTGTGTAGAAGGCAATGAGTGGCTCAGAAAGGGGAACTTCCCTCCTCGAGCACCAAATGGTGTGTAGAGTTTTGAATTGCCATTTTGTACTCTACTAAGCATCCGCATATCACAAGGCATTATGGGAAAGGAGCAGAGAAGCTCAAGCGCCCCCTATTAGATGTAACAAATCCTCAATATCAATATCAGATGAGGAAGGAGATGAGAAAAGGAAATAAAACTTTAAAGGTCCAAATGTGCAAAAAAGAAAAAAAAATACTAATGACCCTAAAGGCTCCCATAAATATTAGAGAAAAGTTCTGAAACTTGATTTTGGTGCGACCTACCAGCTACCCAAACAGATGAGGAAAGACAGCTGTGTATTAAACAAGTGCTCGTCAGACTGCTTTGAAGGTGTATGGACACCTTGAGGGCTTATTCAGATGCTTGTAATAAGCCTTTTTTATTTGACTTCCCCATTCGGGCTGGTCTGTGATGATTGTGGCTGAAACAGCGGGGACTTGAAGCACAGTTTTCAAATCAAGCCAGAACAGTGTTGTTGGGTTGTCTTGTTGAAATATCAGTGCATTATCATCAGTCTACAGATTGTGATCACAACCATGATACATTCGCTATATGCCTCAGTGTAATTTTTATTTGACAAAATCGCTGATAATGCACACAACGTCTCTACACCTTCTACAACCTCCGTGCAACCTCCATGGGCCTTCAGGTTATTCCATCACAGACACATATCACTGGAAGCTAGTGCAAGGAAGAATCACAATGATCATTACCACTGCACCAAGGAGGTAGAACAGGAATTACCGATTAATTAATCCTAAATTTACTAGGTGCTATTCATTTTGACGGCTGACATCACCTGACTACATCTTGGAGACCTCATCTGTGCACTTGTAGCCTGCAGCGTCTCTGGTTTCTCCATTTGCCTGGAAGCTATCGGCAGTAATGGTTACATATGTAGGCAGTTATTCTGCTTTTTCACTGGGTTTAAGCATGTAACCAACTGCAAATTGGATATACAGACACAAATGGCCGGAGCATAAACTGCATCTCTCCAGCACAAGATCATCAACCATGACACTAGCAAAATGACATTCTCTAGCTGAGGTCTAACAGAGACTGAAAGTATTTACTGCTCCCCATATAAACTGCTCATTGCACCTGCTCTCCATTACACACTATAACTTCACCCGAGCCATCCATAAATCACTGATACCATCTATATGGATTCAGGTCATATATATCTATAAGGATGATTCAGGCCATAGCATATCTATAAGGATGATTCAGGCCATAGCATATCTATAAGGATGATTCAGGCCATAGCATATCTATAAGGATGATTCAGGCCATAGCATATCTATAAGGATGATTCAGGTCATAGCATATCTATAAGGATTCAGGCCATACCATATCTATAAGGATGATTCAGGTCATAGCATATCTATAAGGATTCAGGCCATACCATATCTATAAGGATGATTCAGGTCATACCATATCTATAAGGATGATTCAGGCCATACCATATCTATAAGGATGATTCAGGCCATAGCATATCTATAAGGATTCAGGCCATAGCATATCTATAAGGATTCAGGCCATAGCATATCTATAAGGATGATTCAGGTCATACCATATCTATAAGGATGATTCAGGTCATAGCCCATAGATCTAATAAGTATGATTCAGGTCATAGCATATCTATAAGGATGATTCAGGTCATAGCATATCTATAAGGATGATTCAGGTCATAGCATATCTATAAGGATGATTCAGGTCATAGCATATCTATAAGGATTCAGGCCATACCATATCTATAAGGATTCAGGCCATACCATATCTATAAGGATTCAGACCATACCATATCTATAAGGATTCAGGTCATACATATCTATAAGCATGATTCAGGCCATAGCATATCTATAAGGATGATTCAGGCCATAGCATATTTATAAATTTGCTTTAGGAGACTGGAAAGCTTTCTGGTGTCCATAGACTATGCCTTAAGAGTCTATTATATTCAACCCAGACTTACAGGACACAGTCATGTTATTTGTTTTTTTGGAGAGGGTGTGGAATTGGGGGTGACACAAACAACAATAATAGAGGTAATGAGGCCATAGCCTTCGTTTGTTGTGCACTAGGTCTTCATTTTCTAAGCATCAAATAATGTAAATTTTTACTTAATTAATGAGGGACTTACACGATCATTTAATTTGTAAGCAATGTCTAAACCTACAATATGCCACATCCACCATTTTCAGTACATCCCTTGAGAAAGCCTGCACACATCAGTCCCTGGAGGACAAAATAAATTGGGAATTGGATTCAGATTAATGAAAACAGTCTCAAAAGAGACTAATGACATGAAAAGGTGGCTCAAACCTAGGAGGAATATTTTTCATGACAGCACTGAGCAGATACAAGTCTACGTGTAGCACAATTTGAAACCATTTTCCGTTCACCCATACTTTGCAGATTTCTCTGATGTCCACTGCGAACAAATGACCAGCTCAGGGCAGGGAGGCTTAGGGTATGTTCACACAATGTATTTTACAGCAAAATATGTGCAAAACAATGTGCTAAACACTCAGACTGCTATGTAGAATATGCACTGCCATTCACACAACGCGTATTTTACTCTTGTATTTTTTGGTGCTTATTGTACTCGCCTGAAAAGAATTGACATGTCTCACGTTGCATGAAATAAAGTATAGGAGGCCGAAATCTGCCTTGTGCACTGCGGGTCATTTTCAAGTTGAAATTACGCATAATTAACAATTCAATGAACGCATTTATGGCGCACGCAGTACACGTCAAAAATATGCCATGTGCCCAAAAGTCTAAAATAAAGCCTTTTCTGATGTTAATACAACCGCACCCATAACCTTCCGGGGAACACCCATAAAGGGGTTTTGCCAGGATGTGCCTTATCTGCTAAGAAGCCATTGTAAACAAGCCACACTGAGCTGAGAGAGAGACAGACAGCCAGAGCCATGCATAAGGGATCGTGTGAAATGTTCACTCAAATAATCAAACTACAGCTAGTGGATTCTGTATACAAAAGACAACCCCTTTTCTCCACAGCAGGTTGAAAGCTTCTTCATGTTCTCTGTCATCAGATAAAGCAGGGATCTACTCAGATAATCACACTACAACTAGTGGATTCTGTATACAAAAGACAACATATTTCTACCCGGTGCCTTGAAAGCTTCTTCAGCTCCCTCTCAGCAGATAAGAAGTGTTCTCTGCCCAAGCCCGGGCAGCAGCTCTTTTCAGGTCGTATCCAATAGAAGCTTTTAAGTAACTAAGGGCAGGTAAGGCAGCCTGTAGCTCTCTCAGGCTGCAATTTTTGTAATCACATATATTTAGAAAAGTGATTAAATACCCATTTTGGAGGATCCCACATCAACATTACATTGTGGCAAAACCCCTTTAATCTTCCAGGAAAAAAGATTTGGTGGAGGACTAAACAGACACCATCTAATTTTCAAGATCCTTGGGTTCATTTCTGTACACCTTTAGGTGGGCAGAGGATTCCTCTTGCAGGTTTCTTATATCACTGAAACAACAGACAGAATTGTCTGTTGTCACCAGGGGCCCTTATACCAGTGTAATGTACTTCCTCCATTGGTATGTTTACTCTTGTTGTCATTTAGTGGCACTACAAATAAACTTGAAAGGGTCACCAGAAAAAAAAAAATCCTTTTTGATTATCCGGTGTTTCCTGAACCCAGGCTCAGCTGATTAGTGGGGTTCTGGCTGCTGGAACCAACTGCCCTGTGCTCAGATCTCGGTAATATGGTCGGACAGTTTTCATTTTTATATACTATCGCAAAGAAAGATAAAAAATTAGATGAACAGTTTATGATATAAAAATATGCTTTAATTACTCCGCACATAAAGATGGCATTTGTTTTAAAATTCATATATTTAATTCTAAGGCACATGAATGTCAAAGAGAATACTGAGGTCCAAGTAGCTTGCACGTCCATCTTCTCCATGCCTCCTCCATCGTCCTGACTCAGCTTTTTGCCTGTTTCTTCTTCTGTACCAGTTCTACCAGCATCTTATACCTACATATACAGTCCTCCTGCAGGGGAAGAAGACACATCCATTACTTCCTACAGTAACCACCAGCAAAGTGATCTGCTTCGTCTTACACATCAGAAGCTGAACAAACATGTCCAGTAACATTCAGGGTTCTGCACACGTGGTATCTGCAGACGCACAGTCACCATATCCAGCATCACGCACTAGGACTCTGGATACAGCACATTCTTCTGCAGCGAAGGGTTACACATCCCATTACTAGGAGCCTTGATAAGCCCTCGATCCCAGACTATCATCAGGGCTAACAAAGGCAATTTGTTGGACTAACAGGTAAAGAATACAGAAAAATGATCCGACTTTTATCGAGAAGTGTGATAGCACTAAAAGGGTCAGGAGAGCGAGGGCATCTACCGCTGTCAGGTGACCTGGCAAAGAGCTGCAAAAGGAGAAATGCAATAAGTTACTATGGCTAATTCTCGGTTCAGATGTCCAGAATGTATCTGCACTTTACAGTCTACATTACAGCTGCTAACCCACGACCTTCTGTGATATTACCGAGCTGGTTTACATCAACATAGGGTTCTATGGGGATCCACAGGAGGTCTGGGCATTGTGGTTGTCATAAGGACGTGGCCATCCAAAACGGCCTTAAAGGGGTTGTATCATTTCATTAAATGGTCTTCAGAATAAGAGGACAGTGAAAACAAACAACTTTGCAATTGGATGTCATTAGCAAACCTGTCTTGTATTCACAGTCTCCCTTATCTTCGTTATGGGTAAACACTGTTCCGCAGTGACTGTCAGATCCCACCTCCTTTCATTTCATTGGCTGACAGCTCTACTAATTTACATTCTCTTTCCCCAAAGCTCCCCCCCCGGTCGTATTCACGGGAGCACGCATCCCTGTCTCTCACACTCAGAGTAAGGGACCGGCCCCAATATCACTCTGCACTGCCAACAGCTCCACAGTAACACTGCAGCTGCTTCTACAATTGGAAAACAGAGGAATTGTGCTCGGTGCCTAAATTCTCCTGCCGTGCATTCCTGCCTCTCACTCAGAATAAGGGGCCGTTAACTCTGCACAGCCAATAGCATTAACACTGCTGCTGCTTTTACAATCAGAAACAGAAGAATTGTGCCTCGGTGCCTAAGATATGTGCTGCTCTGGATGAGTTCATAGAAAACTGGATTTAACTGTATCAAGCCTCCAGCTGTGAGAGGAGAAGAGATCAGTGCTCTGAGTTCATAGAAGACTGTCTAGACTGTGGTATGTAAACAGCTCTTACAAAATCAGACTGCATGGGGAGAGGAACGACAATAACATGTGGACAGTGTGTGGGGGGTGGGAGGGAATAATTTCATCCCCCTTCAGTTAAGAAACACCCAGCTGGGAGGGGAAGAAACGCCCCTGAATTTGAAGCGTTGAGAAGCTGAGAGCACAGTGAAACAGATGAACTGATGAAGCGATACATCCCCTTTAAATTTATAGCACACACATATGGACACATTTATTCTGTATATTTCTTGCTAAAAATAGGAGCCTCCAATAAACCACAGAGGGACAATTTAGTCACACATAGCAGTGGTCTCACACTTACTCTCTAGAGCTTGTGAAACTACGGCATGCTGAGAATTTAGGTTTCATGGCAGCAAGAGAGCCATCAGTTCGAGACTTGTCTGAAGCTTTTCAATGACCGGCATCTGAAGTGCAATTCAGACTGTGTTACTAACCTGAAGCTTCAACTTTGGAAGCACTTAAACAGTTGCAGTGTTTCTAAGCCAGGTACCTCCTCATCAAATAAATGACACCAAAGTCCCCTCAAAGGCTATAATCCTACACTGGGCACATCTAGGACAGCGGGTGTACCCCTACAGCAGTGTCCGCCAATCTGTGGCCCTTCAACCGTTGCAAAACTAAAAATTTCCATCATAATGGGAGTTGTATTTTCTTGACAGATGGAGGAGGCCACAGGTTGAGAAACACTGCCCCCAGACCCGACATGTCCCCCTGGGGTCCACTACCACAGGCTGAGAACCGAAGGTCTAGATAACAGTTCAGTCTTCAGTGTACAACAACTGTAGAGTGATACATGTGTAATTACGGATTTCGTTACGTTATAAATGTAGTGAGAAAGGGGATCCCACACACTAAATCGACTAATAGACTTTAGAGGGATTGGCTCATCACATACAACCTCTTCAACCTGACACAAGTCTGGCTCCTGAGATACCCAAAACCAGCTGATCTTGCTGGAAGTTGAATTATGCTCATTGTCCTTGCTGCAACCAAAACATGGGGTATGCAGTATCACATCGACCATTCAAATAGATCCGCCAGAGCATGTGACTCCCCTCTGTGTCCTACCGTAATAGGGTGTATAGACAAGGCTGTCCCAATAGGGCCTTATCTGGAGAAAGCAGTGTTCACAAGTACTTATTATATTTTTTTTCTAGGGAATAGTACGGTTAAGGAAATGCAATGCAGCTCATAGCGACCCTGAATGAACATGAAAGAGGTCTGTGATTTGGATACTTGTGTCCCTCCTTAACAATCGGGCAGATGACGGAGCCTTATATGACTTCCATTACAGTGGGACGTGCGTGATGGTAACCATGGCCACAGTGATTATAGGGAATGGAGGAGAGGGCAGTAAAAGAAATTCTCAAATCTGCTTACAAAAGGCAAATATGGACGCCTATCAAATAGGGCCAACCTCTTGTGGAGTGGACTCTAAGCCTGAATCAAAGCTACAGAAAGAGCACACTCGACTCTACTCGAGATCAAAGCCTCTGCCTTGTGCTCTAATGGCTTTCATGGTGGCCTCTTGTTGGCCACCGAAGTCTTTGCTTTTTTTTATATTGAATGAGGCTTATGAGCTATGTCAGCCCAGAGGCCGCTCCTTCAGGAGGAATGTGACATTATTATGTATTGATCCAGTATATTTCCATCATTTTCTTGAGACTGAAATAACACCTGTACACATGTTGGCTCTGGTCAGGGGTCAGCATCTCCACTGCACCTTACAGCACTCGGACACCTCTGCTGGAAGAACCAGTATTCGACACAAAAAAGTAAAAGATGTCACCAAATGAAGCAATGTTAGATTATTTATCACCTCTAATGTGTGATGGCCTCAAGATGGATACGAGAAGCCTCTGAGGCCAATTGTGCCTCTTTGGGATAGTGCTGATTTTTATTTCTTTTTTTTTTTTATCACTGCAGTGCCCATAGCTGTATGATGGCTGTAGGAATTAAATATTTAGATTTTTTTAAGCATTTCTCTCAAGATGACCACCACTTAGTACGTCGCCAATTATGAGAAATACTAATGTGTCCATCTTCTCTAACCACAATCAGCTGTGACTGTAAGAAGAAACCACTTCTTAATTAATTGGCCAGGACCAAGAGAGCAGGAGCCACCTCATAAGAGCTACTCTCTGCACTGGCGAGTGAATAGGTCAGGGCCAACCTCGTGAGGTCTGTATGACCAAATAAGCCACATGGCTTGAGTTTGCCTTCATGAGACACCACCTTGAAGTGGTTAAAAAAATCAATAAGAGCGGGTCATACTTTTCTCCCTAAGAACTTCATTTTTTTTCCATGATCTGTCCAACACATGCGATCCACATTCATCACAGAGCTATCTGGGTCTCCATCACTCTCTGTCCTACATAACCATAGCGGAAGCCCCAACATTTCGAGCTTCATGTTGAAGGAAGACACAACCATCAGAGATGTATGGACAAGACTGAGTATAACAGGATGGAGGGTGGCAGCACGATGGCAAAAGGTAATGCTGTGCTCCATAGCAAGGAATCAGATCACCATTTCTCTAGTCCTTACTTTTAATAGGATTAGGCACCCCGCCACCCAATTTTCAGTATGGGGCATTGTAAGTTATGGTTACCTTAGATTTGCCAGGGACACATTTGGCTATTTTATCCCATCGTTCTGCTGTCCCTTTTGGATACTGTTGCAGTGCCAGTTCCAGGAGCTTCTGCTGGCTCTGAGTCCATATCTCTTCTAACACTCGACTTCGCTCCTTCTTTCTGCTCTCATCATCAATGTCCGCCTGGATTTCGGTCTCCTGCCCTGTATCAAAGTCTCTCTGCCGCCTGCCTCTGACCTTGTCCTCTGCCTCTTCTTTGGCTGAGGGGGCAGGGTCTATTGTTTTCGTAGTCTTCCTTTTGCGGGCTCGTGCTGCTGTCAATGGGGCCTCACCCTGACAAGCAGAGACGTCCCGTTCCTCATAATCAGGATCATCTTCCTCCCGCTGAGTGATTAGGCTGTCAGGTAAAGTCACACTCGTCTTTGCTGTGCATTTCAAATCAGATAATCTAACAGTGCCTAAAATATATAAGAATATATATTAAAAAAAAAAAAAAACAACAACTTTCATTTACAAATATGATACAATGCTTCTGCCATCAAAAAGCAATTATGGAGAATTTTTCTGGTACCATAAAGTATGTGTCACCGTCAATTTAAAGCAGGTTGCGGAAGTACTGTAAAATTCTACCAATCCAGCATCCAACAGTTTAGAAAGTCTAATTCATTTGCTGTAATTTCCAGGAAATATCTGCAAATTATCAGGAATCTCAAATGCAGAAGCAGGCGAGCGCGCAAAAATATATAGCATATGTGACATTTGCACGTCAATTTACTTTCTCTTTTCCCAAATAAAATGTCATTACAGTTCTTTGCTTATTTAAAACGCAAAAATAATTTTTAGCCACCTCCATATTAAGGACATTATAAATCCAAAGATGCCGCTCTAACTCCACACACCCCAAAAAATTTAACATATAGGCCTTTTTGTTGTGGTAATGAACCTTCCTGCAACTTTATCATTTTCCCATCAATTTCCACCGATTTTCGATTTTTAAAACACATTAATTCTTCTACCTAATAGGAGAAAAATACATGAATGACATAAGTACAGACGGCCACAGAGATTGCGATTACGGACTTGTATATTCATTTAATAACGTATCTAAAACTTCAAATTCAACATGTACAAAATGGTCGCCACATAACCCTCCAGACTTGGGATAAGCTGGAAAGAATTTTAACGTCTTCCCATATTTTCCATACATCCCCAGATATTTTCCGAGTAAACGGTTATGTCTACAACTCATACGCACCTGGAGCGTGGGACACTAGATCCTTTGCTTGCTTTGCCTTTGTTGTGACCTACAAAAAATAAGCAAAAACAAAAAGGTCATTTCCATTATAATAAAAGGATTCTGTGAAAGTCTATTTTCCATGACAAATGTAACACAAACATCAGAATTTCAAAAAATTCACTTTGAAACAAAATAAGGGCCTGTGATAATTCATTTGTTGGTTTAAAGTCATAGATATATATGTCGGGAGTCCTCCCTGATGTAAACCATATAATGATGTACAGTGTTAGCCATAGAAGGTCGTAGAAGAGTGAAGAAATCAGGCAATACCTTTTAGAGGCTGAGTATATTTGATGGTGAGCTTTTGAGAGGACTAGCTCTGTTCATCAGAAAGGATGTTATACCACCAAGTCTGACAAAGAGAGCTAGTAGTCTAGAAAGCTCACCATCAAATATACTCGGCCTCTAAAAGGTATTGCCTGATTTCTTCACTTTTCTACTGATGTACAGCACCAATGGAAGCCACTGTCATACTAAAAAAAACAAGCATATACTATATAGGGTTGTTCAGTTTTTTTTTTTTACATTTATCACTTTGTACAGAAGGAGATAGACTTAATTCCTATACCACACCAAAATCATTGGATTACATAGAAACTATGGTAGCCAAATTGCTGTATGCACAAATACAAAATACCCACAACACATGCATGAAATGATAGAAAATAAACACTAATCAGCTAAAAATATTATTGAATACTACATTATCATAATACAAAAAAAAGTGGTAACCACTAAAACTGTAACTGTATGCCAGTTGGTGTGTGTGTTATATATATATATATATATATATATATATATATATATTATATATATATATATTTATATATACACACATATACATAATATACATATATATTATATATACATACACATATACAATATACTACACATATCACATATACACATATACACATACACATATATACATACACATATATGTGTATACACACTAGTGCTTCTCAAAAAAATAGAATATCACTGAAAATTAAAGGGTTTCTCCAGGATCTTTTTATTTGTTATAGGGCTGTTATTTGTTATATTAAACCTTGTAATTCATACTGTAATGAGTCTATACAATATATGGGTTTCTCTATTTGACTTAAATTGTTGATATCAATTATCTTTTCAGTGATATTCTAATTTTTTGCGTTGTACACCAGCTGGCATACACACAACTCACCAAGTGCCACAAGAAGGTGGAAAAAAGAACGAGCAGCAAGAATTTAAACAAAATGATGCTGAGACCCTGAAGATCCTCTGACTACAGACTTAGCTTGTGGTACATGACAAAGGATGTTGTCCTACCAATATGTGAACAATTAGAACTACTCTACAAAGTCCTGTGGTCAAAGCAGAAAGTTTGTATTCTGAATTCAGAGGAGGAGAAGAGAGGAAAGGTTTTTTGGTTTTTTTTGAGAGAGAGAGAGAAAATGTAACAGCTTCAAGCGATGCTTTCAAAACTGGCTGTGCGGCCGCGCTGTGTGTGTAACACGGGTTATAGTGTCATTTCGACCTAAGTGATGGTCCTCCTTATAATGGGCCATTTAGTGCGGGATGTCATGTGCCATCTTTGACGCTATGATATGAAAAAATGTAAATGTTATTTTGCGGAAAAAAAATATAGTAGAAATATTATTCTTAAAAAAAGAAACAAAGTACCACACGCCTCAACATACATCTTGCCCATCCTTCATCCAGGATAATGCACTGTCCCATACAGTAAAGCATGCACTCAGAATATGCTGGGTGCACGGGGCCTCTATCTATACAATGGGTGTGTGCTGGGTGCACGGGGCCTCTATCTATACAATGGGTGTGTGCTGGGTGCACGGGGCCTCTATCTATACAATGGGTGTGTGCTGGGTGCACGGGGCCTCTATCTATACAATGGGTGTGTGCTGGGTGCACGGGGCCAAAAACTATACAATGGGTGTGTGCTGGGTGCACGGGGCCCTATCTATACAATGGGTGTGTGCTGGGTGCACGGGGCCCTATCTATACAATGGGTGTGTGCTGGGTGCCCGGGGGCCTCTATCTCTACAATGGGTGTGTGCTGGGTGCATGGGGTCCTATCTATACAATGGGTGTGTGCTGGGTGCATGGGGCCCTATCTATACAGTGGGTGTGTGCTGGGTGCTTCCCCACATATAGTAAAAACAAAATGTGAACAAACTCTAGGTGTCAATATATAAGAACATTTCAGTAGTATTTCCTAAGGATACATTCACAAGGTGGAATTTTCCATTTATCCATGGTAGAAAGCCGTGCAGATTTGTGCTTTGGATCTGGACATGGATTGGCCCCATTCACTAGGAGTAGTTCCTGTTCTTGCTGCTGACGCAGTTTCCATGTAGAGGCCTCTCAGAGTGGTTGACATTTCCCATTAAATATAATGGGACACATTTCCATGTGGAATTCCTGCAGATTCTGAATCACAATCTGTATGATCTCCTGAAGGATGAACAATCATTTTCCACCCAATCTAAAAGGTGTTTGGGTCATCATAAAAGGAAGCAGCTGAAAAGTGGCAATGCCATGTCTCTGTGCTCATAGTGTATGTAGTAAAGGCATTATACAAATATATTCTTACCGGACCAATCAGCTGGATAGCAAATTTCAGAGTCTTTTTTTACATTTTAAATAAAAAACAAAACACTTATTACCCATAATTCCCCCAACTAGCTGATTGATCCCTGTCCCGGCAACCAGGTGTATATACATACAAGCTGACCTCATAGTTTGTAAGCCTAGAATATGCTAGAATTGGGCAACTGCCCTGTGGAGCTAGTGTTTGGGGTTAACTTGGTTTCATTAGTCACGTTAGTGGTGGCTCGCTGCCAAGCCCATTGTAGTGAAGGAGGGCGGGCAGATGTGAAAACCCGAGGGTCAGCGGATTCTTCTGAAGACAAATAACTGTGTTAAAGCAGCTCATGCCTTGTTTCCACCAGCAGGCAGGCAAAAGGAAGAATGCACATCAACAGCAAATCATAATATTAATTGGGGGATAAGAGTGAAATCCTCCCTCCTGATGAATGACCGCGCAATATTAAACGTCTGCTGGCCAAACCTAAAGGAATCCTGATGAGCTACGTTACTGCTTCGAGTGGCCGCCCAGAGGTCAAACCTAAAGCAAGTTTAGCACCATGTGCAGCGCCGCCCCTGATGGAACCAATGTCACTGACTGCAGCTCTGCTTTTCTTATTCAGTTTGCTTGATTGTGATTAAGACAGGAGAATGGACCCCAAAAATAAACGGATTAACAAGCACATACCAGCAGCTCTAAGGCCCTAATAGGTGGGGGTGGAGGTTCTAGCCTCTTTTCAGATGGGGGCTATCATCTTATAAAGGACCCTCGTCACCAAAACTAACCACGGGAGACCAAACTCCCTCCTCTCCTCCCCCCAAAAAATGGGGCACCAGGCTCGTCAAAAGTATGTTCCTCTAATCATGATTCATTCCTACGACATGTAAAAAGACTTCTTTGTAGAATAAAAAACCCTTATTGCGTGTGGTTTGAATTGAAGGCCTGACACTGATAGTTCGGCCTAGATGACCACCGCACCTTCCCCAATTATTCAGGTGGCATGGGGAACACCACCACTCACTTGTGACCCATCTTACAGTCACTAGAGTTAGGGGTATAGGTTCATGGGGTCACAGTAGGCAGCAAACAATTAGGGACTGAAGTAACACAAAGGGAACTGCCCTTGTATCTCACCTCCTGACGGTCACATACTTGTACATAGAGATAAAAGCCGGCACAGGCAGAAATTACACATCTCTAGGAAAGGTGCTAAATGCCCAAATATATTAGGTTCCATAATCTCCAACTGGATTTTATTTTTAGTGGTTTGACGTCTGCTAAGTATTAAATCCCACTATTCCACATAAATCCGCTCACACCAAGTTCTGGCCAAATCTTTCATTCAATAAAAGGCGGTTATATAAACCGTACACAATATTTCTTTAGCAGAGGAATAACGTCAAATGTCAGGGCCCTAGTATAAAGATCTATCATAGGCTCCTAGCGACCATGTCCCATTAGTAATACCGGTATCTTCTCGGCACCAGGCTACCTCTGCGGCTCCTATAGACATCTCACATATATACTCATTCATTAAAGGGGTTGTCTCACTACAAAGATTGCTCTTTACATTAAAGATCTTGCATAAACAAGTCACTTTGCAATATATGTTCATTAACAGTGTCCTCCCTATACCTAGATAACCCCTCTTGTATGGGCTGCATCAGCTCCTCAGGTCGCTATAGCTACAGACCTGTGTGATCACTCCTGATAGGCTGCCAGTGCTGGTCACTATAGCTGCAGACCTGGTGTCCTCAGCAGCTCGTCACTGTAGGCCAGTAGAGGCCAGTAAACACTGAATTCAAAAATTTAACCGAGAAATCAGGAGTGAGGTAAGTTGAATTGATATAGTGAGACAACCCCTTTAAGGGACTGGACATGTTTTATATGGTATAATCACAATGTGTAGAAGGAAGATCCACGGCATTCATCAGTCTATTCTGCTTTATTAAAAGTCTTTGTGCCTGAAAGCAGAGATTATTCAACAGAACAACAGCCATTACAGATACGCGCTCACTCAATGCCGCTACCCAAACAAGCACATCATCACACAATACCACCCACTTTAAAGGGGTTTTCCATGAAACTTAAAAACCTCCCTACCACCTACCACTGCGCTAAAATAGAAATTAACCCACATCTCTCCGATCACCACCGTTCTAGCGCTGAGAAAGCTCCAGTGTTCCCTCCATAGCCCCTCACAGATGTCAGATTCATGGATCACATGATACTGCAACCGATCTCCGACCGCAGCATGTTCAACATGTGACCACAGAGGTCAGCGATTGGCTGAAGCATCATGTGATCCCTGAACGTGACATCATCAGTGAGGGACTGGAGGAAGGATGGGATGTGGGGGGTAATGGCGCTCCGGAATGACTGATGAGAGAAGTAAATATGGGCTAACTCTCTAGTTTAGCACAGAGGGAGGTGGTACGTAGCTTTTTTAGTGTCTTGGATAACCCCTTTAAATAGCCATGTATAACATCATTATAAACTGCTCTAATCAATAAGAATGAAACCACACGCTTATTCCCAGAATGAGCAAGTACAAGTTACACACTAAATAATAAAATTATCAAAATATTAGCAGAAAAAGCGCTATAGAAATGGGCTCAGAACATTTCTATCAATTACGTCCCACAGACCAAAGGCTCCTATTTGTAAAATCACCTGTTCGAGATGGTCCTTATGTCTAACTCCCCCTGCCAGTAAACACACTACCCACAACGGACCAGCAATACTCAGCTCTTGATTACTTGCATGACAATTTACATAGTGGTTGATATAATGGGCTCTAGTTGAACTAATAAAGAGAAGCTGACCCCCACCTAAACCCATCCTGAAGATTCTGGCATTGCCAACATTGTTCCCGCAAATCGCTGAGCTGCCAACCATGCCTGGAGTCTGGGATCTCCCCGCAAGTCACGAAGTAACATGTCTGCTCCCGGACTGTAAACCCTACTTATACGCTGCTGTACTACAAGATAGCTCACAGAAGAATCTAAAACCCCCCCAAAAAATGAATAAAACGAGAGAGTCTCTTTGTATCATCCCTATCGGCTACCAGTATTCATCACCACCTTATTTTGGTGGTTATGTAAGTTATTTTTGGTCCCCTGATGAACCAGTTTTCTTTTTTTACTGGGGACACGCGTTGGGGCATTTTTTGTGGACATTGAGAATTTCTCTGTCCAATAAGCAGTGTATTTTATCTATTTCACTGCTTGTTTTGCTTTTCTATTTAGATTGAGGGACAGCCTTCGGATAGGTGGGGTCGCCCCTTTCGGGGCGGGTGCCCCCCCTTTTGGATAGGTTCAGCATAGTGACGCTATTTAGGTATCTTCACAGTGTTGTGGAATTTTTTTTTTCTTCTCGCAACAGCTGTTATATATATATCAGTGTACTCTGCAGAACCGCGAATTACAGACATTTATTAGGCCATATACAGGCCATACGTTTGATACATGTGTTTTTGATGCTGTATATTTTGTGCTTCTTTATCTAGGTTGCTGTCTCTATGTGTTTTCTATACTTTGGTATTTGACCGTATAGGGAAGGTTTATTGCACAATTTTTTTTGTATTAGGGAGTTTTTAATGTATATTAATAAAATGTTGTAGTTTTATTCATTTTTTGGGGGGGTTCTAGATTCTTCTGTGAGCTGTATTGTTTGGATCCCAGACGAGTATCTTATTTTTCTGTGAGACTGTATTACAAGATGCAGCCATTGTCTACAACAGCTGTAAAAACAGGGAAAAAAACACAAGTTCACAACTGCTGTAGAAAGCGGTCTGGAGGAGTAACTATGCAAATGTCACTTTTCTGTAGAATGGGGAGGGTTCAGCAGTTGCAGGGTTTAGTGTTCCTTAAATTAACTTCTACGATTTCTCTTTGGAGACAAGAGGGACGATTTATCTAGCTGAGCACTTCTGCTCACATGGCAAGGCTGGCCGGTAATTAAGAAAGTCGTCTTAAATCTATCCACCTGTCTGTTGTTTTCCTGCCTACCTGAGCCCTTTTCCAGGCAGCAGGCAAATCCCCTATCAGTCTGCTATCGCAACCTGAATGCAGGAGATTAGTAACCACAGAGAGAGGCCGAATCGGTTTACATCCTCTCGGGCTCGGGAGGCGGACTACTTCACAAGTAGGAAACCCGAGAATTTGTGGCCTTTAATTTAAAAAAGCTGCAGCTAATAATCACATTACGGCCTGTTTTGCATGCCAGACAGTTTGTGTTTCCTGTTATTTTTACAATTTAAGTGGCCTTTGTGGTTACAAAAATCATCTGGTGAAAGCTATAAATTAACATTGTAAACATTTTACCCGTGCTAAGAGCGTGTGTGGCCACTGTAAGATCGCGTAATGATTCGCATATTGTTCTCCATCAGCTGCACTCAAAACAGAACAAGAGCCTTCACAAGTGGGAGAATACAGAGGGCAGGGGGCTAGTACATCCTAACTTCCCAATATATGTAGGAGGACTCCCCAGTTCTTGATTTCAGAGGTCACAGCATTCTTCATATATTTTCAACCACATGGTTATTCCTTACACAGGACACGTCCACTGAGGTCCACACAACACGTAATAGCAATGAGCCATATCTCTGGTAACATAACTTCAGTTCCATGATCATAAGGTTTGCATGAAGGTAGACGATGGAGTGGTGCTTTATCTATATGGCATGCTGCCTGCTTACAGTCCAACCAAAGATCAAGAGGTCGCTATGTGACTATTCAGCAAATGTCAGTATATACTGCCCAAATGGAGGCCAAATGACGCTCTCTGCCTCCACTGGGTAATGGGGGTTGATGGATACCCAGGCACATATGGTAAATGGACACGGAGCAGTGTGAAAAGAACCTTAAGGAGGCTTTTACATATAACATATATTACATTTTTAGGAAAAACACTTGGCAACATTTTTTGCAAGAAAAAAAACGTAAGCTAGTGTTTGCTATATGGCAATAATGAAAAGGAGTATAAGCAATGCTCTGTTGTTAGTGGAGCTTTTCTTCACTTTTGGTGCATTATTTGGGTCTTTGTTATTTCTTTTACATTACTATTTTCAAGCACAGCATGCTCTGGGTACGGCTTTTTTTCTAGGCATTTAATCATACACTGCTCAATAGGACTTAAAAAAATGCCGGAAAATAACAGCTTGTAGAAAATGTGTAAAAAATGTAAAAGTACTTTATTTTAATAGACACCGTCAGGTTGAGAGACGTCTCTTCACTGTTAACGCTACAGTTTTTTTGCATATGCATTTGAAAGAATGCCACCTTTTGGATTGCTTAGTGTGGAGTGGATAGTATTTCTCCTTGTGGAGACCACCAGCTGGCGTAGGGTGCCTTACAGGTCTGACAATGGGGTCCACCAGTGGAGTTGATTCTTGGGGGGCAATTTTATAGTTACTGCACATGCCTCTTGCAATCTGCCTCTCTTTCTAAAAGACAGCTCCAGACAATTTTCAGCGGCCCACCATGCCCAGGAGACCACTATGCCCTGTATGCCAGTCTGAGCCTGAATGTTCCCTAGAAATAAAGGCAAGTACATTTATCTAGAGGAGAGCTAATGTACTTGCCTTTATTTCAAGTCCGATCTACCAAAAAGATAAACAGCCTTAAAACTTGACTAGTGATACTGAGTATACCAAAATCTCTCCCAAAATGACCCATCTGTACAAAGCTGTTTCAGGGGTTTTTCCTTTATTGGTATTTATATAGCACTGACATATTAAACAGCAGCATTAAGATCTGTCCCTCTCCCCCATGTGAATAACCGTGTAATTCTTGCATCTGTCACATGCAGTAGCTCACAAAAGAGATCTTTTTATGGGACATCACTGAATATGTGACACTTTGATACAATATAAAGTAGTCAGCGAACAGCTTGTATAATGGTATGTTCACATGGCTTATTGCGAAACGTATAGTACGCCGAAATGCGCGAAATTCCGCTTACCCTACACTAATACCTACAGAAAGGACGAAGTATTCCTCCAAACAATAGTCACACTTCTTCAAATGAAACAAATTGGGATGGAGTGGCTTTCTTTCATTTGAAGTGTGACTATTTAAGATACATCTGCGGAACATTCATCATCTTTGATACCTAATCTAGAAATAGTGTGGAATATAGGGTCAGCCACCAATGGAAGGGGCCGCCCTTGTTGGGACGGATACTCTGTCCTTTCTGTAGGTATTAGTGTAGGGTAAGCTGAAGGGATATTTATTATAACGTTTTTTGCATTTAGGATTGTTTTGCTTACAGAAGATGTTTTGCATGGTGGTCAGAAAAATGTGAGTAGTATTTCTCTGCTTAATTATGATATGGCTACCATTTGAAATTTATGAGGAATATCTGAACATTCATCTGATTATATGAGGACAGTGTTTCCTGTTTTGTTATTGTATCGTTTTCACTATATTTAATGTAGGTATCATTTTGGATTAAGGTTTTAAGTTGATTAATTAAAAGTTATATTTTAGGAATAGGGCCTTTTTTCCAGTCTGTGAATTGCCGTGTCAACTTACCCTAACAGTGTAAATCTAGTGTGGCCTCAAAATAACTCAACACACAGCCATCAATGGCAACAAAAGGGAGTACATTCATAACTGAAAATGGACAAATTGTGCCCAATTTTCCATTTTCCCTCCAGTGTGTCATGTGACTCAGTGTTACAAGGTTTGAGGTGTAAATGAAGAGCAGGAATGATAAATTTGGTGACAACACTCTCACACACTGATCACTGGAAATCAACATGGCACCTCATGGCAAAGAACTGTCTGAATGTGAATAAAAGAATAGTTGCTGTACATAAAGATAGCCTAGGCCAGGCATCCTCAAACTGCGGCCCTCCAGCTGTTGGGAAACTACAACTCCCATCATGCATTTATATAATCTATAACAGTGGGAATGATGGGAGTTGTAGTTTCCCAAAAGTTTGAGTGCCGCAGTTTGAGGATGCCTGGCCTAGGCTGTGAGAAGATTGCCAACACCCTGAAACGGAGCTGCAACACGGTGGCCAAGACTATACAACGGTTTAACAAAGTTTCCACTCAGAACAGGCCTCACCATGGTCGACCAAAGAAGTTGAGTGCATGTGAACCATGTAATATCCAGAGAATGTCTTTTCAATGTAAATGTATGAGTTCTGCTAGCACTGCTGCAGAGGTTAAAAGGGGTGGGTGGTCAGCCTGTCAGTGTTCAGTTCATACACTGCAACAAATTGGTCTGCATGGCTGTCATCCCAGAAGGTAGCCTCTTCTAAAGATGATACACAAGAAAGCCTGCAAACAGTTTGCTGAAAACAAGCAGACTATGGACATGGATTACTGGAGTCATGTCCTATGGTGTGATGAGATCAAGATAAACTTATTTGGTTCATATGGTGTGTGATGGCAACTAGGTGAGGAGTACAAAGACAAGTGTGTCTTTCCTGCAGTCCAGCATGGTGGTGGGAGTGCTGCCAGCTGTGGGGAGCTACAGTTCATGGAGGGAACCATGAATGCCAACATGTACTATGACATACTGAAGCAGAGCATAATCCCCTCCCTTCTGAAACTGGCTGCAGGGCAGAATTCCAACATGATAATGATCCCAAACACAAATTTAAGACCACCACTGCCTTGCTAAAGACAATTAGGGTAAAGGTGCTGGACTGGCCAAGCAGGTCTCCAGACCTAAACCCTATTAGGCATCTGTAGGAAATACTCAAATGGAAGGTGGAGGAGCACAAGGTCTTTAACATCCACCAGTTCCATGATGCCATCATGGAGGAGTGGAAGAGGATTCCAGTGGCTGAAACCTGTGAAGCGCTAGTGACCTCCAAGCCAAAGAGAGTGAAGGCATAGCAATAATCGTGGCCACACAAAACAGACACTTTGGGCACAATTTGACCATTGTCACCTAAGGGTGTACTCAGTTTTGTTGCGAGTGGATTAGACATTGATGGCTGTGTGTTGAGTTATTTTGAGGGCACCAAAGTTATATAAGCTGCACATAGTACAGCTTTACATTGTACAAAACTGTCATCCCTCAGTGTTGTCCCATGAAAAGATATAATGCAATATTTACAAAAATGTGAGGGTGTACTCACTTTTGTGAGATACTGTATATTAAGGATTAATAGGAAGATAAATCCAAGTAGAGTGTACATGGGCAGGACATACAAACTACAATCATATGTTGCCTAGATTGACTGAAACCTAGACCTTCAGTGCAAGGGAACAGTGATAACCAATAACCCATCATGTTGCATGCATGAGGATCTGTAGAGGATAAAGTTAACCCCTCACCCCCTCTGCCAACCAGAACCATTAAGAGGACATGACGCTCCTCCAATAACCGTGTCCCCTTCATTGTAAACATAGATACAGGGACTTCTCTGTAAGGCCTATGTGCCTAGTATTGCAGTTTGGCCCATGCAAGTGGGATTAGGCAGCCCATCAAAGTCCCTTAAAACCCGTTTAATTTTGGGCACTAACACTGCAAGCGGGAAAGGGATAATCAGCTTCACACGCATGTCAATCAATGGAATCCACGCTATTAGGACTGAATCTTATAACTTCATAAATAGGTTCCAGGATTAGAGGTTTAGTCTTGTTTACTGTAAACTACAGTCAGATCTCCTAAACTCTTCTATCTGTCTCCTAGGCTCTTCTGAGGGCAGCATAGTACCAAGGGGAGACACTGAGCTCAGAGAGGTTTCCTATCATTTGATTCAGTATTTTTATGTAAAATGCTGGTTAACTGCTGACACAAAGAAAGCCTGAGTTTTACTTTCCCCAATCCCTTGGAGAAAGCTTGTGAGTCCTGTTTCCCCATGCACGCCAAGAAAATAGCGGGAACCAGTGTCTCTTTTCTTTGCCACCCTGCCCGCACTGCCTGATACTGAATGGTTTTATGTGAGTACTTCAATAAAATTTTTTGTATTTTTTAATAAGAAAATCGATTGCCGTGCTTCCTGGTACTGTTGCTGTTTCTTGGGACAGGTTTCCGTGCATGTGCGTTCTGATGGGATAAGCTGGCAATCTGTTTAGGTTTGTTTACGCCAAGAAAAAGCCTGAAAGTCCTGCTTACCCACGTTTCCAGAGAAAGCCAGTGAGTCCTGCTTTCCCCACCTATCAATGGAGAAAGCCTGTGAGTCCTGCTTTCCCCACCCATTTACAGAGAAAGCCTGTGAGTCCTGCATTCCTCACACATTTACAGAGAAAGCCTGTGAGTCCTGCATTCCTCACCCATTTACAGAGAAAGCCTGTGAGTCCTGCATTCCTCACCCATTTACAGAGAAAGCCTGTGAGTCCTGCATTCCCCACCTACCAATAGAAAAAGCCTGCAAGTCCTGCTTTCCCCACCTATCCATAGAGAAAGCCTGTGAGTTCTGCTTTCCCCATCTATCTGTAGAATGAAGCACTGTGAGTCCTGCTTTCCCCATCTATCTGTAGAGAAAGCCTGTGAGTCCTTGCTTTCCCCACCTATCCATAGAGAAAGTCTGTGAGTCCTGCTATTCCCACCTACCAATAGAAAAAGCCTACAAGTCCTCCTTCCCCCCACCTATCCATAGAGAAAGCCTGAGTCCTGCTTTCCCCATCTATCTGTAGAGAAAGCCTGTGAGTCCTGCTTTCCCCATCTATCTGTAGAGAAAGCCTGTGAGTCCTGCTTTCCCCACCTATCCATAGAGAAAGTCTGTGAGTCCTGCTATTCCCACCTACCAATAGAAAAAGCCTGCAAGTCCTGCTTTCCCCCTAT